>JAVJIF010030247.1:240000-272500 GCA_038442645.1 Agave tequilana
TTCTGCTAATGCTCACAGCGAAGCCACGCTCACACTCACTCGATGAAGCGAGCGAATGAACGCAATGCTAATGCAAGTAATGAGGCCACATTCACGACGAAATTAGACGCACGCGATGAAGCAGGCGTATGAGCGCGTTGCTAACGCACGCGGTGAAGCTACGATCGGGCGAGTTCAGCTGTAAAGCGCTGAGCACTAAGCTTGCCTGTCGACGGAGCTAGTAAATCCAGAGGGTTTAAACCGAAAGCTAGAGAAAATCCCAGAGGCTAAGCCTGAAAGTTAAATTGTAGAACCTCTAGAGGTTAGGCCTGAAGGCTGTAGAGAAGTGGAGGTACCTGCAGAAGCACTAGAATATGCATAAGCATGCACACGTTTACAAATATTTACCCACATAATTACAAACAACGCCCACACAGATAAAAGCATAGACTACACAGATACAAATACCACTACACAATAACAAGCATCACATATACAATTACAAACATTGCACACAATACAAGTATCGCATATACAGTTACAAATTCACGTGCAACACAATAAAAGTATTTGCAAACACAACAAATATGTACTCGCACTGAAATAACGGTAGTCGCCTAACAAACATCTTGGATGCGATGGCAAACTCTGATGGATGTCGATGGCGCTAACGCACAAGCGCATGAAGAAGAGAGAAAGATGAGAGAGAAAGGAAACTACGGAGAGAGAAAAGAAAGAAAGGGAGGAGAGAGGATGAAAGAGAGAAAAAGAATGGAAGACATAGAGATAAAAAGAGTGTGAGGGGGAGAGAGATGGAAAAGAGAGAAAAATAAAGAGAAATAGAGAGAGAGGAAAGACAAAGAGAGTTAACAGAGAAAGGAAATGAGAAGAGAGAACTAGAGAGATCAGCTGAGAGAGGAGGGGGTGCGTCGGCTGAGGTGTCGGTGGCCAGGGGTGGCGGGTGGCGTAGAGGATTAGGTGGCGCAATTAGTGGAGAAGAGAATGACAGAGAGAGAGAGAAAGAAGAGGATAGAAGAAATAAAGAGAGAGGAGTCTGGGCACGACCGGAAGAAGAAGGGGAGGAGTCTAGTGTGCTGAGGCATTGGCGGGGGCAACACGGTGTGACGACGTTGGCTAGACAGCGCGGTGTTGCTAGCGGCGACTAACCAGAGGAGAGGGGAAGAAGAGAGGTGAAGGTGGTGGTAGTTGGGGGTGATGGTTGAGATGTGGTGAAGAGGGTGACGGTGATGGGTAGTCGGTAGTGGAGATGGCTGGAGAGAAGGGAAAGAAGGGAAGGGAAGTGGCCAGAGGTTGGTGGTGGCATGGTTGGTGGCCGACCAAGGTGAAAGGTGGGTGATGGTGTAGAGAGAGGGAGAGAAGAAAGAGAAAGAGAATCTCTAGATGTACGTATCTTAATGTTGGTATCCCTAATGGTAATAATTCTTGATTTGATCTTCCTTATAGCCGGACTGATATTACTTCAGAGCCAGATATTAGGTCTCAACATTTTTGATTTTTTTAAAATTTTTGAAAATTTTGAATATTTTTGGAAAATCTCCGAATTCGATGTCGACCGACACTGATAATTGACTCTAGGATTTTTTATTTGACAAATAGGGATGAATTTCTTGAATATGATTTCACAGCATTCCTCAAGATAATATTTTTTTATTTTTGAGAATTTGTGGGAATTTTTCTGAATTAATAAGAAATTACTAAATTAAATAGTAATATAAAATTTTCAATTCTTTTGACTTTTTCTCTCTCCCCTTCTCCACACTTCTCCTCTCTTCCCACCATTTCTCCCAATCATTATCTCTCTTCCCCTTTTTAAATTTATTTTTCTTTCTCTTTCTTTATCTTTGATTCTCCCTCTCTCACTGTCACTCTCTTACTATCTTTCTAGCTTACTCTCTTCACCCTCACTACTCACTCACCTTCTCTTTCTCGTGACCACCACCGCCGTGGCAGATCGCCTCCGAAACCACCCCAGGCCACAACCCACTTCCTTCTCTCTTTCCTTCCCTTTCTCCACCAACTCAATCTCTCACTCACTCTCTCCCCTCCATTCTCTCCTTTCTATATCTTTCACTATCTTTCTCTTCTTCCTCTTCTCCTTCTCCTTCTTTTTCTACTATTCCTCCTCCTCACTAATCGCGCCACCATGTTCGCCGTGCCTTCATGGCGACACCACCCCACAACTCACTTCCCCTCTGTCCTTTCTCTTTTTTTCTCACTCTCTTTCTCTCTCTCCCTCTATCCTCGCCGGCTGGCCAGGGCCTCTGCCGCTGACCTGGCGGAGCCGCTGCTGCCGGGCGACCACGCTGCCGCCCCTGGCTGTCCAGGCCAGCCGCTTCTCCCTCCCTGCCTCCCTCTTCTCTCTCTCATTCTCTCTTAATAAATCCAAACCAAATAACTCGTTAAGCCAAACCTACCAACCCAAAATCCCATTAGCCTCCCAAACCAAATTCAAAATTTAATAAAGGTAAACTTTCATAAAACTCCCTGACAATTTATAATATTTGCATTTTAGACATTTTATTACATATTTAACTCATTTTTATTGATTTTAGTATTCGAGTGATATCTTAATCATCCGGAGTCTGATTTGAACAATACTCGAGTCATTGTGATCTCAGAAAGATGAACTACATCCCTGTGATTCACTATATGAGTGTTTTTCTTTTAATAATTATGTTTCTACCATTTGAATAAAAATTAATTTATTACTTTATTTAATAAACTGTAATTATCGATAAAGCACTATAATTTTTATTTAATAACCTTTAATTATCGGTGAACCACTGTAATTAGAATGTGTGTGATTGCTCTTTAAACATAGTCAATAAAATTAATTTATTGATTTATTTCAGAAATTATAATTATCATCCAATAAATCATGTAAATGGTAAATCACTGTAATTAAAATAAATCACTGTAATTAAAATAAATGTGAGTGCTTTTTAAATAATTCAATAAAATAATAGTTTATTGTGATTCGTGATTTAGTACAAACTATAGATAAATTATATATTTGTGATTATTAAACTGAAGATTAAAGAAATTTTAAATAAATAAATTAATAATTTTTAATATAGTTATGATGAATTTAAAAGTAAATAATTCTATATAATTACTTTGTGATATCGATCATGTTAACAACATTGAAATCATTTTAACAAATACTGATATATATTGGCATATGTTCATGTTAACTATATTTCCCTGATATTGTCATTGTTATCTGACTCATGAAAATAAACCCTGATACACTATTATTTACATATTCTTGTATTATTTTATATGAGTTACTGTTACTTGCATATTCATGTACTCCCGTTCATAGATACTCTATTACACCGGACATTGATATTTCATGTCCCTGTATCATCATTACACAGATACTTTGTTACACTGGACATTGTTGTTTTATGTTCTTGTATCACTATTACATAGATATATCCAAGTATATGACAGCATTATTTTCTGTATCATTAATATTGATATGACATTCCTGTTACATGGATTCACGTGTATGCATGCTCTGATTATTCATGTATTCCAGTTACATGAATTATTATTACTTGGATATTCTTGTATTAGTGTTATATGAATATTTCCTGAATACAGTACATGATCATTTTCTGTATTCCTGATATTGATATGAAACTCATGTTAACTGAATATACCAGCAGTTGATCTAAGATGTGCGGAACTAAGTGCCACACGGGACAAAGTGTCATACCATATTTATGGTACTGGCCACCTCGTGAACTCCGTGGGGGCCGCCTCTAGATATCCCATGTCTTATGGATCTTACACATCACATCTTCTGTCTCTTGTTATCATGTACATGTTATTACGGTTATTTTTATATAGTTAAAATAATAAATATAATATGGGGTTTGGAGAAAACTGAACGATTGATTAGGTCTTATTGATTAGATGTCATGGATTCATATTAGTCCCATTGTAGGGGACATGGTAGTGCTGCCTACCTTACTGTCTACTGATTCACCTTAGCGAGCTGGCTCTGATCTCAGCAGCCAGGGGATTGTGTAAGACCATGATCCTGAATGTGTATGAGATACACTCATCTGATTAAAGCTCCTTAACCATTGAGTTTCCAATTAACATAATAAAATAACATAAACAATGATGACGATAGGAACGCTTGTTATTTGATCACTCGTTCGGATATGGTATTCGTATACCTTATTCGGATGAGTTCGGCTTGAGTATGGGCTCTAGTATAGATTGCCAGTGGTATGAGACATTGAAAAAGATTGATTAAAATATCAAGTGATACTGATGGTTATCATTATATAATTTTAGTATTTGTCACCTACATGATATCTTGTAATATTTATACTGTGTGAAATCTCCTGATTTCTTATTACCAGCATGTTATTATGCAGGTATACTCTGTATTTTATGTATTCTCTGTGGACATACAATTCATGTACATTCACGACACTATAACATGATTATTTCTATTTATTTCCTGTATAGGTGTTCATGTTAACTACTGATACCATCATGTTACTATTACTATTAATTTGAACAATAAATATGAAATAATTAAAACTTGATACATGTAATAAAACAAATTGATTTTATTAGTATATAACTAAGTTTTGTATCTTATCACATACATCGATAATAATAACATGTTAATGATCATAAATACTTTAATTATTTTATAATAATATAAAGTTGATATATATAAAATTCTCTATAATTGACATAGATATTGTTTTGATCATGTAATACCGTTGTAACGTGCTTGTTAGTGTAATATTAAATTGTATAATTTTTATTTAGATACATATTATATGTTATCGTAATTGTAAATACCATTATAGCATACCGTTATTGCCTCTTTCATTTTACCACTCACTAGGTTGTTTTCTGACGATTCTGAGGTTGCTTCCTCATGTTGGAGCTCAGGATTTTCGTGATATAGGAGACTCGTATTTGTATGTATCTTTATTATTTTGCCTCTGCTTCTTTACCTATTCCTGATTTCATATTTATTATGATCACAGACCCTTTTTGCAGATATTCTTGTACTTATTTAAGCTGAAATTTTTGTGTATATTGTATTTATTTTCATATACTGAGGCTTAGCGCGTATACTAGAGTATTTTTCATGCGTATATGCATCGCTGACTCTCATCGCATCCCCGTTACAGGATATTTTGAGAAACGGGACGTGACAGAAGGGAGAGAAAGGAGACAGAGAGAGGGAGAGAGGAATTAGAAAGAGAGAGAAGATAAGAGAAGGAGACCGGGTAGGATAGGGGAGAGGGAGAAAAGAAAATAGAAGGGGGGAAGCAAAGAGAAGAAAGGAAAAGAAAGAAGAAAAGGAGAGGAGAAGGGGATGGAAGTGTGGAGAAGGAAAAAAATAGAAAAGATAGGAAAAGAAAAGGAAAAGGAAAAGTAAAAAAGAAAGCGAAAGAAAAATAAGGAAAAGAAAAAGAAAAGGGAAAAAATAAAAATTAAAGAATAAAATAATAAAATAGTAATAAATAAAATAATTAAAGGTAATGGATCGGGCTTTGAGACCACGCTGGGCTCAGGGCCTGAGATCGGGCTGGGCTCCGGGTTCACAAAATGCGGACCAAACACCAAATAAAAAGTGAGAAAAACAGAATAATACGAGCGAAAAATAGGGACATATATGTGAGCAAGTATCCTGAGAACTGGGTGTTACAGGTGCTGATACAATTATGGATCTTTCGACGGGTACCACATCCATGAGACACACGAATGGATCCTCCGCAACTCTGTTGAGCCAGTAGGGACCGTACTGATTTACCAAGCATTGGAGAAAGTGAATGTTATTGGTGAAGACCTTATATGGGAGGTTTTCAGAGAATACTCTTATCGAACAAGCTGAGCCGGGTGTGGATTAAATTTTGGTACTGTTTTTCCAAATATTTATAAGAGAGGTTATCCCAACCTATTTTCCTAATCCCATTGGGGTTGAAAAGCAGGAGAGATGGTTGTCATCGGATGTGGATTGAGGTAGTTGTATTTTTTTTTTTTTTGAGCATGAACTCTGCCCACACAGCCTATCATGTAAGGGACTGAATATTTAAGCACTAAATAGTTATTTTCCTATTCAATGTAGGGCTAAAAGAACTTTGCATAATTTTAAAATACCCTCAAATGCTAACAATTTGTGTGTAGTTTAAGCCTGAATAATGACGAACCATTGGATTTAGGATGTAATTCTTTCGCATGAACCTCATTTTGGGCTGTCATAATTTGCTTGTTTATATAAGATTTGATAACTTGGTAATATGGTTTGCATCCTACTGTTTTCTTTCTGTGAATACAAGGCAAGAAATTCCTCCAAACTAAATACAATATTATCATAATCCATCGAACAAAACAAATATTATGAAAATCTATCTACACATTCTACTCGAAAATCATGCAAGAACAGGTAAACATGCATGATTCCAAAAGGGAAAAAGAACAGAAATTAAATAATAAAGTTAGTCAGAATTTAATATCTAAACTTTTTAATAGCATGAAAATCTTCAAATAATGAGAAAAACGTTTCTAAACTTCCGCTTAAAAGAAATTTTTTTCTCTTTAAACAAAAAGGAAAATTTAAAATTATTGGATTGTAGGGCTTTACCCTGGGTTAGAGGGAGCCCTTCCAGAAATTCTCGACGGCACTAGGGCGAGCCAAGTGCCGAAGAGGGGGTTTGGAAATAGTTTTCAACCAGCAATTGACGCGCCTCGGTTATAACCTCACTAGCTGCGTCATTGCCCCAAGCGCAAAGATGCCTTTTGGTAATCCCAACCCCTCTTCTTTTATAGCCCTCGTTCTCTCAAGCACTCCATCTCGCAACCAATGTGGGACTATTCAGTCTCGAATGTGACAGTCTTGTTCAGAGAAACAGCAAGCAGCCGACCACCACTTCTTCACTGTGAAGATGGTGAAGTTCTGGCGTTTGCTCCATGGTTGTAATCACAAGGATATTGAAGGAAATTAGATTATTTCATGATGAGTCATGGACTGAAGAAGCAATACACTAGCATCTCATCATTGGTCTTCTCAACTGATCATGTGATGTCTAAATGAAGTTGAGCACTAAAAGCGCGAGCCCTGATCGAATCTATGTCCGTTAACAGAATACATGCTGAGTTTAGACCAGAGGATTCTGCATCTAATATTCTGTGAAAAAGCTAAATCTCGCAGCTTCAGAGGAGAAATGGAGTAATATCTTTTTTGAAATAGACGTTGGAATGCAAATAAATTGTCAAGATTCGTACATTCAGGCATTACTTCCATTGAAAACATTAAGTTTTAACAGCCTACTTTGAAATACATGGGAAAAAAAGAACAGGAGTGGCTCAATTTCTAGGGAGAACTTAGGCGAAAATTTCAAATAGGCCCTTTTAAAATATACTTTAAAAAGTAATTAATATTAACTAATATTTTATTTAATTAATATTTTATTGAAAAATAATTTTTCTAGCTTTTTAAGAAGCAAAATTTTTAATTAAGTTTTTGTATTCAAGTTTTGCTAATGTATCTTTTTCTATAGAGTAGTTACACCTGCCGTCAGTCTGAGGTCTGGGCGACGGGGGCGGTGAAGAGCGAGGCTGCACAGAGAGAGAGTTTTAATTTTGAAAATTCTCTAATTATAATTAAATAGTTAGGTAGAGTGAAAAAGACATCTGAGGAAGTGGAAGAAACTCCTCTTTAATTATAATTAAATAGTATAGGGAGTGGAGGATATTAGCTTGGGAAAGTGGAAGAAACTCATGCTTTTCCTGTTAATATAAAAAATGAAGAGGGGAAAAAAATAAAAAAAGCGTGGATGATAGGATTCAAACTCGCGCAGGCAAAGCCCACACAATTTCTAGTCATGTCCGATAACTACTCCGGAACGCCCACTTGAACAAACAAAAAAATATTTTCTATATTTTCTATTTCTTATTTTAGTTAAATATTAATTTACACTATAATTTTGGAGGCCCCATTATATTTGGGGGCCCTAGGTGACTGCCTCATTCGCCTAGAGGTTGAGCCACCCATGAAAAAGAACTCTGACTCATACAACAGAGCTCCTAGTACATTGATTTTACAACATGCTTATTGTAATGGTCAAAAATTGACCCTCATTAACATAGTGATGCGTGACCAAACAGTTGAATACTCACTTTTACATTATTTAATTCATCTGTCATCTTCCGCCACTCTAAATCCTTCAGAAAATAAATCATTAAATAAAAAATATATACTACCTTCAAGCTTTTCCTCTCCCTCCTCGTCCTCATACTCTGCATCTTCTCCATACAAAGCATTCAAGTCTCCACGGCCGACTTCGTGAACACTAGTTTTTCTGAATCAAGGATATCAAATACGTTCAGTGTCCTTGGTGTCAGCATCTTTAGCGTTCTGATATTCCTGCAGCTCTTCATCACGTTATCCGACACCTCCATCATAAAAAACATGTCCTTTTCCTTCGCATCCAGGCCCCATCTCTTCATCGCCGCAATGAACAACTTCGTCTTTGGCCCTTTTTCAAACTCTTCTTTGAAATTTTCGACAACGAGCGCATCCTTGGAGGCGACGACGCCGGCGATGGCTGTGGAGATGGAGAGATGCTTCTCCTTGCGGTTGATCTTTATGGACCAGTCCTTACGGTCAAAGATGACGCCACCACCAGGGCGGTGGAGGTGTAGAGAGAGAGAGAGAGGGCAAAAACAAGAGATACAGTTTTTTAAACTCTATGACAAGACTTCGGTCGACCGGGCGGTTTTCAATGTGGGCTTCTATTGACCTTCACTTTTTAAAGATGCACACACCTTCTGCCAATCTTGTGAATGATGTCAAGCTGTAGGAAACATGTCTCGAAAAGACATGATGCCTCTTTCCCTGATCCTCGTAGTTGAGATATTTGATGTGTGGGGGATTGACTTCGTTGGTCCTTTTTCGCTTTCATTCGGATTTGAATACATTCTTGTGGCCGTTGACAATGTGTTATGCCCCGTTTCCTAAAATACGTGGAAACGGAGTCACGACGAGAGTCGACGACGTATATACACGAGGAAAGTATCCCACGCAGATACGCTAAGCCTCCTCTTCCCTTCTTTTATAGATGCCTGATGCTCTTATCTACCCACAAGGAGTTCAAAATTTTCCAATCTTCTCTCGCTGTTTGAGATTTGAATTTGTTGATTTTTGATTTTGGGATTTCTTCTTTGAATTTCAAAATTTCTTCCTTATCTCTTCTCTTGGCTGTTTTGTGTATAAGATGGAGGTTGTTGGAGATTTATTTTAAAACTGAAGTTGGTTGGGATTTGCTTCTTGATTTGGGCTTTGATTTTGATTTGCTTTCAAAGATCTGAGAGTTGATTTGGTCTGGGATTTTGAATTGTTGTTGAAGCTTGTGGATATGGATTTTGAATTTCAGTTGGCTTTGAATAAAATAAATCTCCAACAACCTCCATCTTATACACAAAACAGCCAAGAGAAGAGATAAGAAATTTTGAAATTCAAAGAAGAAATCCCAAAATCAAATATCAACAAATTCAAATCTCAAACAGCGAGAGAAGATTGGAAAATTTTGAACTCCTTGTGGGTAGATAAGAGCATCAGGCATCTATAAAGGAAGGGAAGAGGAGAAACCAGAGAGAGGAGAACAAGAGAAACCTTAGATCCAGAAACAGAAACATCAGAGGGAAACTTATTAGCATGATTTCAAGATTCCAAGTCATAGATTCAAGTGGATTCTAAACCCAAGATTGTTTTGAATTGATTCTCCTCCACAAATACTTGATAATTGCTCTGATTAGATTAGTTTAGACATCTTTATTAAGAACTTCAACAAAATATCTCCGTAGATTCGACTTGGACTCACTATTGTATTGCTTGTAGTAGTAGGTTTTAATTTTTAATTTTTATCGCTTTTATGAATTTAACGATACCATTTTCAATCGAATAGGAGCTGTCTGCGGTGAAGAGAGAGTCTGAAGAGGAGCTCGCCAAGTGATTGAAATTGAGAAATTGCAAAGAAAAAGAGTAAGTTAGGATTCTCAGTCTCAATGCTATCCGCTGCAGCAAGGGCCAAAGCGGGTCGATCCACAGGGAAGGATGCGATGCAAGCTTTTCGGACGATTTCTCTGTGTGCTTCAAATAAGACCAAGGTGAGATTAGATTTGAAATATATATGATTAAAGAGGTATGGTTTTATTGATCTTCTACCACAACCCACAATGCAAGTCTTGGATGTTGAATGTCATCTTGAGATTCATATGATTTACCCTAGGTTTATTAAAAAGGATTCAAGTAAGAAAAGATGATAATAGAATCTAACTAGTTTGCATTACCAAAAGCTCAACAAAAATTCATCCAAACTTCTAAGTACAGCATAAGAAAAGTGTTATCTTAAATTTATGCTGTCTAAGTTCTTAAGTATGAGGTCATGAAGAGTTGTTTAAGTGTGCAATCCATATTAAGAAATCTAGCTATCAGTTTAATCTTCAAGAAAAGCAATATTAGACCTAGGGTTTCTAAAATTGATCATCAATCTATTCAACTCCTAAACTGCCCTAGGGTTGCTTAAGAGATCAGCAAACCACACTAAGAATTAGTTAGTCATCATTTATTATTATTATTATTATTTTTTTATTTTACTTAATGAGAAGAATTGTGAAGAAGGAAAAACAAAACAAATCAAGAGATCACAGATCAAAAACTAAAATCAAGAGATCACAGAGAAAAGAAACAAAATTAACTGACAAGAATTAAATGGCAAAAGGGGTAACCTTTATTCGAAAAATGTCTTCCCAAATACAAGCTCCTTCTTCTCCACAATGTGCTTAAAACAAAATTACAAATTGCAGAAATTTAAGGAAAAGCTAAAGAAAACCCTAATCTCCTCGTCTCTGGATGCCCCCTCTCGGTTGCTCTGCAGGGGTATTTATAGGTGCAGAAGGAGGTAGAGTCCTGATAGAACTAAGCCACGAAATCTGGGATATGGCCTCATCTCTTATGCCGCGGAAACGCGGCTTTGGCCGCGTTTTCGCGGCCACAGTCTTATCCCTGGCCGCGCGCTTTCGCGCGTGACCTCCTCTGGTCCGTCCATCTGGGCTTATTCGTTCAGATCTGGCATCTCGACTCTTTAATTTGAAAATTCGGGATAACTTGGGAAGCAAGTTATCTTAATTTCAAATCTCTTCAAAACGAATTTATCCTTGCACTCTCCTTCTTTGGTATTTATCCTCATCCTGCAAGCATTTAGGATGAAATAGAAGTCTATCCCTTCCCCTTTTTTAGTATTTGCAACATTTGCACTTTGTATTTGCACTTTTGACATCTTGTAATTGCACTTTTGCACTTGGGCTTGGACATGGGCTTTTGGGCTTCATTTAGTCTTTATTATTTATTTAAATAAACACTCAAGGCCTGCACACATTAAATAACAAAATATTAATAATAGTGCATGATTATATGAATAAATATGAAAATGTGATAGTAAATGTGATGACAATAATGCATTTTTTACTACCTATCACACCCCTACACTTATCTTTTTGCTCGTCCTCGAGTAAAAATCAAAAAGAAAAAGAAAAATTAATCTAGCTAACTCACTTTCGTAGGAATCACGGTTGCACTTAGCATGTGCAACAAGCCGTTAAACCCCTAGGTTATCCTAGAGGACGAGTGTTGTTTCGTGAGGGTTTTCAGCGGATTACACCCACAAAATCCATAAAAAGGAAAATATTCGAAATATATTTGAAGAGACTAAGTAGTCTATAAGTTTTAGGCTTATCATTTTTATTCATTCTTAAAATTCAGTCTTTATAAAGTAAATTGTTGTCCATTTTAGGTAAGGATCAAAATTGAATTTTTGTATAGTCTTTTTCGTTACCAAAAGTCATATGCAAGCCCATGTGAATCTAGGAATTCCTTAACTAGGACTCTCATGCCTCTTTATTATTATTATGATTTTTTTTATTATGTATAACTCATCTAATTCTCTTTCATGTAAGTATCAAGGCTTCTTGAGGCCCTCATACCTAACTAATTGACTATTAGATGTGTTACTATATATATAATATTTCTTAGTTTTCTTAGGCTTTCTAATCCACCCATGTAGCGAATTTAAAGTCGGTGGCTCCCAAACCGGTCGGCTTTAGGGCACCAGGTGAGAAAACACCCCGCGGACTTAAATTCGAGTGAACTAGGCCACAAAACTAAGGACTTTATTTTATTTAGAACTCACCTTTAGGCGTGAATACTTATACTTCTTGAGGCACATGTATCTAGCTTAATTGGTGATATTTTTTTTTTTAAATTGAGGCACAAGGGGTCTTTGTCTTAGAATCCTAGATATGCATTAGGTATACACATTTCATTAAGGTAAAAATCAAGACTAATTACTTATTCAATTTCTCCTCCTATACCTATAAATTAAACAATTTATTTATTTTGACCAAGTTTTTAGAAATCCTAATCATGATTTTCCTAATTCTTAAAACTAATCTTAGATTTCTTTCAAAAGATAAGTCAAAATATTGTCCTTTTTATAAAAATATTTTTTTCTTTTTTTTATTTTGTTTTTATTATTTTTTTATTTTTGTTATGTTAGAACAAATAAAGAGAAAAAGAATAAAGGAAAAAAATTTATTATTATAAATTTTTTTATTTATTACTTTACATACCCTTCCCCCACATTTGTTTCATGCATTGTCCCTAATGTATGAATGAAATGCATGGATGCATGAATTGGCAGAAAGGTAAAGTTACCGATACAGTGGGTCAAAAAGACCCATGGCTGCTTTTACTTCCGGTACTGATTCTAAAAAGATTTTAAGACGTTGACCATTTACCTTGAATGTATTGTCATTTTTCGGGTCGTAGATCTCTATGGCTCCGTGTGGAAACACAGTCTTAACAATGAAGGGCCCTGTCCATCTTGACTTTAACTTGCCGGGAAAGAGATGAAGTCTAGAGTTATAGAGTAAAACTTTTTGTCCTTGGACAAAAGTTTTTCTCGTGATGAACTTATCATGAAAAACCTTAACCCTATCCTTCGCAATTTTTGCATTGTCGTATGCTTCGTTCCTCAATTCCTTTAGTTCAGAAATTTGCAATTTCCGAAGCTCACCGGCCTTATCTAGATCGAAATTCAGCTGCTTAATTGCCCATAGGGCCTGGTGCTCTAGCTCAACAGGAAGGTGGCAAGCCTTTCCAAAGACTAGTCTGTAGGGAGACATTCCTAGAATCGTCTTAAAGGCAGTCCTATATGCCCATAGGGCATCCACCAGTTTGGTGGACCAGTCCTTCCTATTCTGATTCACAGTTTTCTCCAAGATAAGCTTGACTTGCCTATTGGAAACTTCTACCTGTTCGCTAGTTTGAGAATGGTAGGGCGTAGACAACTTGTGAGTTATGGCGTATTTTCACATAAGAGCTTCAAAAGTTCTATTGCAAAAATGCGTACCATTGTCACTAATAATGGCACGAGGGGTTCCAAAGCGCGAGATGATATTTTCTTTCAAGAATTTGACAACAACTTTGTTGTCATTTGTCTTGCAAGGGACGGCTTCAACCCATTTTGATACGTAGTCTACGGCCAACAAGATGTATTGGTGCCCAAACGAATTAGGAAAGGGTCCCATAAAATCAATCCCCCATACATCGAAAAGTTCTACTTCTAGAATTAGATTTAGGGGCATCATATTTCGTTTGGAAATTCTTCCTATCATTTGACATCTTGTGCAAGTTTTGCAAAACTCGAATGCGTCTTTGAACACAGTTGGACAATAAAAGCCACTTTGCAGAATCTTTTCGGCAGTTTTACGGGGACCAAAGTGTCCACCGCAAGCGAACTCATGACAAAAGGCTAGAACGCTTCTAGTTTCCTCGTCGGGGACACATCTCCTAATAATTTGGTCGCTACAATATTTGAAAAGGTAAGGATCTTCCCACATGTAATACCTGACTTGAGACAAGAATCGATATCTATCCTGTTTTGACCAATTAGGTGGTGTTTGGTTTGTGACTAAGTAATTTACTATGTCAGCAAACCATGGTTCCTTAGAGATGGCTAGAAGTTGTTCATCGGGAAAATTGTCATTGATGGGCAGTTCGTCGGAAGGTGCGTTTGGCACACGAGAGAGATGGTCTGCGACAACATTTTCGACACCTTTTTTATCTCAAATTTCGAGATCGAATTCTTGAAGGAGAAGGATCCAGCGAATGAGTCGGGCCTTCGCATCTTTTTTTAGCATAAGGTATCGAAGTGCAGAATGGTCAGTAAAAATCGTGGTCTTGGTCCCAAGTAGGTATGGGCGGAATTTCTCCAAAGCGAACACTACTGCCAAGAATTCCTTCTCGGTTGTAGTATAGTTCATTTGGGCGTCATTAAGCGTCCTACTTGAATAGTAGATCACGTGCTGCTTGTTATCCTTACGCTGTCCTAAGACAGCGCCTATCGCAAAATCTGAGGCATCGCACATGATCTCAAAAGGTTTGGACCAGTCCGGAGGTGAGATGATAGGTGCAGAGATAAGTTTCACTTTCAAATTCTCCCACGCACTATTACACCTATCATCAAAGATGAAGGGCACGTCTTTAGCTAGAAGGTTTGTAAGGGGTCTAGCAATTTTGCTAAAATCCTTAATGAACCTACGATAAAACCCAGCGTGTCCTAAGAAAGACCGAATGTCCTTCACGCATCGTGGAAGTGGAAGTTTGGCTATGATCTCCACCTTAGCCTTGTCTACCTTGATCCCTTCCCTAGATATCTCATGACCTAGGACAATCCCATGCTGCACCTTGAAGTGACACTTTTCCCAATTGAGGGTCAAGTTCTTTTCGGTGCACCTATTCAGCACTAGCTCCAAGTGATGGAGACACTGGTCAAATGAATTTCCATAGACGGAGAAGTCGTCCATGAAAATCTCTAAGAAACGCTCGACCATATCAGAAAAAAGGCTTAACATACAACGTTGAAATGTGGCGGGGGCATTACATAGGCCGAAAGGCATTCGACGATAGGCAAATGTCCCAAATGGGCACGTGAACGTTGTCTTTTCTTGGTCCTTCGGGGCTATAGGGATTTGGTTATACCCTGAATAACCGTCCAAGAAACAGTAATACTCATGACCGGCTAATCGTTCCAGCATTTGGTCGATAAATGGGAGAGAAAAATGATCTTTCCTAGTGGCGGCGTTCAACTTGCGATAGTCTATGTATACTCTAACCTTGGTAGGCAATCGTGTTTGCACTAACTCATACTTGTCGTTTTCTACCACAGTAAAGCTGGACTTCTTAGGGACCACATGCATTGGGCTAACCCATTCGCTATCGGAAATGGGATAAATGATCCCATTATCTAACAGTTTCACTATTTCGGCTTGTACAGCCTCCTGCATAAGTGGGTTTAGCCTACGCTGTGGATCCCTCTTCGGTTTAACCCTTCCTCTAGATGGATTCGATGCTGGACTATCGTAGGGCTCAGTCCCTTGATATCTGCCATAGTCTAACCGATGGCTTCCCTATGTCTCCTAAGGGTTGCCAGTAGGTCTTCCTCTTGCCTATTAGTCAGATTGGATGCAACTATGACCGGTAACGTCTCTTGTTCACCTAGGTAGGCGTACTTAAGATGTTTAGGCAAGGCCTTTAACTCCAAAGAAGGAGGTGGCTCAATGGGTGGAGGTGTTAAGCTTGAATTTTTCATCTCTATAGAACTAGGATTTGCTGCCCATTCGATCTCATCAAGGTTGAGATCACTTGATGTCTTCCTCTTCCTCTGACTCTAGTGTAATCTCCTCATTGTGCTCACTCATCATGTTTTCAATGAAGTTAACCTCAAAGGGTTGGTCGGTCACATCGTAGGGATGCTTACCTAGGTTGAAAACATTGACTTCCTTGGTCATATCCCCAAAAGTCAATCTCATGGATCTGTTTCTACAATTTATGATTGCATTTGCGGTTGTTAGGAACGGTCGTCCTAAGATGACGGGAGTTTGAGACCTAGGATTAGACACAGGTTGTGTCTCTAAAACAATGAAATCGACTGGGTAAATGAATTCTCCCACCCGTATGAGGACATCATTGATCTCTCCCTTAGGAACTTTGATTGAACGATCAGCCAATTGAATAGTAACTTGGGTTGGGTTGAGTTCACCTAATCCAAGTTGTTGATATACGGAAAAAGGGAGCAAATTAATGCTAGCTCCTAAATCGAGGAGTGCTCGATTGATGTCAGCTCGACCTATGGTGCAAGAGATGGTGGGGCAACCAGGGTCCTTGTATTTGACTGGGATCTGGTTGGACAATAACTCACTAATGTTAGTGGCTAGAAAAACCTTCTTAGGCACATTTGTCTTTCTTTTCTTGGTGCACATGTCCTTAAGGAATTTGGCATAACTAGGGACCTGTTGGATTGCATCAAGAAGTGGGATGTTGAGCCTAACTTGATTGAACACCTCTAGTAGTTTCTCCATATGTGCATTGTTGTTGCTTCTAAGCCTATTTGGAAATGGGGCTATAGGCTGGTGCACCTGTCCTGCTGACTTTTCAACTTCAGTTTCATTGGAGCTGGGTGGAGAAGGAGTGGAGCTAGATGAAATGGATGACTGAGATGGATCCTGTGGCATGGATACTTGATTATAAACTTGTTTTCCCGATCTTATTGTATGAACCAAGTTACACTGGTTTGGGTCTTGAGCCTCATTGGCTAGCCTAAGATTCCTAGGATTTGGCAATGGTTGACTCGGTAGAGTTCCCCTCTGTCTCTCTTGTTGGTTCAATTGGATCTCTATCCTAGTTAAGACCTGAGCCAGCGTGTCGTGGCTTTTAACTAGAGTGTCCACCTTTCTTTTCAAATTTGAGAGTCTTGTTTCCATTTGCGAATTTTGGAAAGATGGTGGAGGATTTTGACTAGGGAAATTTTGTTGATATGGCGGATTGTGGAAATTGTTGGAGAATTTGGGCCTAGTTTGATCATTGTTGCTTGGGCCCCATGAAAAATTGGGATGATTTCTCCAACCGGGATTGTAGGTGGGCGAATATGGATTGTTGGCTGGCCTTGTGAAGGCCGCACTCATATGTTCGGGCAAGCTTTGATGCGCGATAAAGACGGGACATTCCTCGAACACATGGTTCATATCTTGACAATAAGTACAGCCCGCCGAAGGTGTTGGGCTGACTTGGTTCACAGAGACTGGTTCTTTAGTTTCAAGAGCCTCTAGTCTTCGCATCACAGCAGCTAACTTAGCATCGGTTGCTATGTTGGCCTCAATGGAATGGATACCTCCTTTAGAAGAAGTAGGGTCATTAGTCCTAAATTTTTCCGGAGTAGGTTCCCATTGGATGGTATTATCAGCTAAATCTTCATATAATAACCATCCTTCTTCTTCGTTCTTTTGCAGAAATCCTCCTTGGCGCATGGATTCTAAAGCGTTTTAGTTTGATAATCTAATCCATCATATAGAACTTGGCAAAGTCGTCATTTCTCTATCCCATGGTGAGGGCATTGGGCAAGGAGGTCCTTAAAACGTTCGAAGTATTTCCAAAAAGGTTCATTGGCTGTTTGCTTAAACTGTAAGATGCTCTTCCTAATCAGTGCAGTCTTGTGGACGGGATAAAATTTCTTTAGGAAGGCCTTAACGAAATTATCCCAAGAAGATATTGAACCGGCCTCTAGACTGTAGAGCCATTTCTTTGCTAAATCCTTCAAAGCAAAGGGGACAAACCTAAGTTTGATGGCATCTTTTCCTAACTTAGGTATATTCATCATGAGATATACTTCTTCAAATTCCCTTATGAAGAAGTATGCATCTTCGGATTCAAGTCCATGAAATTTGGGAAGGGTGTTGATGTATTGTGGCTTGAGCTCAAATTGGTCAACACCTTCATCAGTAAGCTTGATGCAAGAAGGAAGAGAGGTCCTAATAGGATAGAACCTATCTTGGAGTGACGGTGGTTGTGCCATGTGTGAGTCGGGCTTTTGCTCGGGTGGTGAACTAGTTCTAGTTAGCCTGGATGTAAGTGGGTCTCTCGACCAAGCGGACATGCACAATTAGCAAACAAGTTCACCCAATCAATCAATAAAAAGAAAAACAATCAAAAATCCTAATCTAGGGTAAGCCTTGACCTAGACGACTCCTAACTTTAGACTATCCTTAGGAGGTCTACTGTCGACCTTAACCGCAAGTTAATCGGCCAGGTAGGTGGCAAGACCGGTGGGAGGTTTTCCGTCAGAGACGTTCCTTAATTAAATAACCACCGTTCTTCGGGCTTTCGGCCTCAATCCCTTGCCTAGACACCGATTTAGCAAGAGTTAATTTCGAACAACTTTCCTCCTTTGGTCAATCTCCTATTGAGTCCGAGTTAACCTAGGGCCAACGTCTAGTCAAATTTTACTTAAGGTTAGGGTTGTGAGTGTGACAGATATGATTTGTGGGCCAAGGGAGGGTGATGAAATCCCCACCTTATCTTGTTAATGGGTTATGCCCTTAAGATATTTTTGTGTACGTGTACAGCAGTAGAAAAGTAATCACTCAAAAAGCAGTAAAACAGCCAAGAGTGTTTCCTAATCTATATGCAATGCAAACGTACCTTGTCGCCAGCACTCTTCAACAGAAAAAAATTAAAGAGACACGTGCCTAAAATGCAAGAGTCTAATTTTTTTTATTTATCAATAAATAAGTTACTGTTATTTTAGTTAGCAGTTGCAGGATGATCACAGAGAAAATATATCACACCAGTAAGCCAAATTTGCAATGTTTAGCAACCTGCAAAAAACTGGATGAGTAGTGAACTACTCAGGCCGCGGAAACGTGGCTATTGCCGCGTTTGCGCGGCGCTGGAGTAGGCTCTGTTGCTCTGCCTTCGAGGGCAGAGGCACAGAGTTGATATATGTCCTTTTTTTGCTATGAATTTTCCTGCACTCTGAACCTGCAAACAGAAAGAATGAAAGAATTAGTTTTGAGAAAATCGTGTCGTTCCTTCCCCGGCAACGGCGCCAAAATTTTGATTGAAATTGAGAAATTGCAAAGAAAAAGAGTAAGTTAGGATTCTCAGTCTCAATGCTATCCGCTGCAGCAAGGGCCAAAGCGGGTCGATCCACAGGGAAGGATGCGATGCAAGCTTTTCGGACGATTTCTCTGTGTGCTTCAAATAAGACAAAGGTGAGATTAGATTTGAAATATATATGATTAAAGAGGTATGGTTTTACTGATCTTCTACCACAACCCACAATGAAAGTCTTGGATGTTGAATGTCATCTTGAGATTCATATGATTTACCCTAGGTTTATTAAAAAGGATTCAAGTAAGAAAAGATGATAATAGAATCTAACTAGTTTGCATTACCAAAAGCTCAACAAAAATTCATCCTAACTTCTAAGTACAGCATAAGAAAAGTGTTATCTTAAATTTATGTTGTCTAAGTTCTTAAGTATGAGGTCATGAAGAGTTGTTTAAGTGTGCAATCCAGATTAAGAAATCTAGCTATCAGTTTAATCTTCAAGAAAAGCAATATTAGACCTAGGGTTTCTAAAAATTGATCATCAATCTATTCAACTCCTAAACTGCCCTAGGGTTGCTTAAGAGATCAGCAAACCACACTAAGAATTAGTTAGTCATCATTTTTTTATTATTATTATTATTATTATTATTATTTTACTTAATGAGAAGAATTGTGAAAGAAGGAAAAACAAAATAAATCAAGAGATCACAGATCAAAAACTAAAATCAAGAGATCACAGAGAAAAGAAACAAAATTAACTGACAAGAATTAAATGGCAAAAGAGGTAACCTTTATTCGAAAAATGTCTTCCCAAATACAAGCTCCTTCTTCTCCACAATGTGCTTAAAACAAAATTACAAATTGCAGAAATTTAAGGAAAAGCTAAAAAAAACCCTAATCTCCTCGTCTCTGGATGCCCCCTCTCGGTTGCTCTGCAGGGGTATTTATAGGTGCAGAAGGAGGTAGAGTCCTGATAGAACTAAGCCACGAAATCTGGGATATGGCTTCATCTCTTATGCCGCGGAAACGCGGCTTTGGCCGCGTTTCCGCGGCCACAGTCTTATCCCTGGCCGCGCGCTTTCGTGCGTGGCCTCCTCTGGTCCGTCCATCTGGGCTTATCCGTTCAGATCTGGCATCTCGACTCTTTAATTTGAAAATTCGGGATAACTTGGGAAGCAAGTTATCCTAATTTCAAATCTCTTCAAAACGAGTTTATCCTTGCACTCTCCTTCTTTGGTATTTATCCTCATCCTGCAAGCATTTACGACGAAATAGAAGTCTATCCCTTCCCCTTTTTTAGTATTTGCAACATTTGCACTTTGTATTTGCACTTTTGACATCTTGTAATTGCACTTTTGCACTTGGGCTTGGACATGGGCTTTTGGGCTTCATTTAGTCTTTATTATTTATTTAAATAAACATTCAAGGCATGCACACATTAAATAACAAAATATTAGTAATAGTGCATGATTATATGAATAAATATGAAAATGTGATAGTAAATGTGATGACAATAATGCATTTTTTACTACCTATCACCAAGCTCCAAAAGTAGTTCAAGAGAAAATTATTGAAGTTGACACAAAAAGACTCTGAACTCCAATCTATCCGGGATAAGCTGGCGGAAGCGCACCGCATGGCCAAGGACGCTCAAGCCAAATGCGATCATGAAAAGGAAGCCTTCCAAGTGGAGAACGAAGCTTTGCTTCGTGATTTAGAACAGGCGCGTGCTGGTGAGGTTGAGGCTATCAGGAAGATTGCCGAAATTGAAGTGCGAGTTCAGAAGGAGATCTACTGGTTCAAGCGTATGAAGTACGAGCAAGGCTACAACGGCTGGACACAAGGAAAACCGCCAAGGCATCCCCTTGAGGCTGATGTTGCCGGAGGGGATAAGGTTGACTTTGTGCCTTTGGTCTCTAGCGTGTTGCCTTCCCCTGCTGCTCCCGAAATGATAGTTGAGTCTTCTCAGGATCTTCCTGTTAGTGGGGCCACTGTGATTCCTCTTGTAGATCCTAGCTCTGAGACTGCTAAGGAGCTTCCTGCTGATGATGATACTGATTTGGCGGGACCCAGCTCCAAAGCCATAGAGGAATCTCGCCATGATACTTCAAATGTATGAGAGTGTGATTCCCGACTGTATTTTGTAATTGCCATCAATGAAATTCCCTGAATATTTGAATTGGATTGTCTTCTCATTCTAAGATTGTTGTTTCATGTGGCCCGACATTTTTGTGGTGCTGGCTTGGAAGATTTACCTAGGTCCTTAGGTGATCCCTCTAGCGCTGAGGAAGATCTCAGTATCGCCTCCTCTTCGGGACAATTTTGATACTTCCTCGCTGGTATATGATTTGAACCTCAGCTCAGAACCTAGGTCCCTGCCGCAATTCTACCAAGAGAAGCATGATGCGTTGTTAGAAGGACGTGTTCTTCCCGTGCATTGGGGGTTGAATTCATATTATACAATAACTTCATCTCACAAGTGGAGCGTGAGACAACTAGCTTCAAGGAGAAGGAGAGGGGCCTATCAGAAAAATGGCATTGGTCTGCCTAGAAGGTGTTGAAAAAACATCAGCATGTGAAGGAACTGAAGACTTCTCTTCAGAAGATGTCGGTAGAGTCTGATGAAGCGCGTGCCGAGATTTGTCAATTACGTCAGACGATTCAGAGCCGGCAAAGTGATGTGGATTTCTCACACTCTCACTTTGAGGTACAGCATAAGAATGACAAGCTGCAGAGACGAGTCCGCCAATTGGAGCTGGAGCTGGGTCAGCGGAGACAAAGATAGATGTAACTCCTTTGATGTCGCGTTATCATCCCTTGTAGCTTATGTTTTTGTTGATATAAACCATCTTCACATCCTGTTTTTCGGTCGAATTCAAATCCACTGGTAGTGATTGGAGTTGACTTTTGGGGAGATTTTTTTGAGAGTTTAGTGTAAGAACTCGGCACAGGTTGTAGAAGCTATAGGGAGGGCTTTCGTCTTTTCGGAGAGTCTTCGTATGGGCTTGGCCGTCAGGGTAAAAACCCGCTATAGGCTTTTTGGGCGAGTCTCCGTCTTTCGGGAGACTCCTCAAGAAGGGGTAGCCGTCAGGGCGAGAGCCCGATATAGGTTGTTTGGGCTACTCTCCATCTTTCAAGAGACTCCCCGAGAAGGGGTAGTCATCAGGGCGAGGGCCCGCTGCAGACTGTTTGGACGATTCTTCATCTTTCACTAGAATCCCCGAGAAGGAGTAGCCGTCAGGGCGAGGCCCAATATAAGCTATTTGGGCGAGTCTCCGTCTTTCAAGAGACTCCCGAGAAGAGGTAACCGTTAGGGCGAAGGCCCGTTATAAGCTATTTCCCGAGTAGCTGTCAAGGCGAGGGCCCGATATAGGCTGTTTGGGCGAGTTTTCGTCTTTCAGGAGACTCGCCTAGAAGGGATAGCCGTCAGGGCAATGGCCCGCTATAGGCCGTTCCCCACGTAGCCATTAGGGCGAGGGCCTGATATAGACTGTTTGGGCGAGTCACCGTCTTTCAGAAGACTCCCCGAGAAGGGGTAGTCGTCAGGGCGAGGGTCCGATATAGGCTGTTTGGGTGAGCCTTCTCTTTCAGGAGACTCTCTGAGAAGGGGAAGCTGTCAGGTCGAGTGCCCGCTATAGGCTGTTCCCTAAGTAGCCGTCAGGGCGAGGGCCTGATATAGGTTGTTTGGTGACTTGGTATACAAATTCATTGCAAAGATACTTGCTAATAGACTGCAGGTGGTGATTGGTGAATTGGTATCTCATAGCCAACATATTTTCCTGAAGAGGAGAAGTATCAGTGATTGCTCACTCCTGGCACATGAGCTAATAAGGGACTTCAACAAACCAATGGGGAATCGGTTGTGCTTAAAAATAGACCGTCAAAAGGCTTTTGATAGTATCAATAGATACTTTGTTCTCTTTTTTATGCAGAGAATGGGTTTCCCCCTTATATGGTGCAACTGGATTAAAGAATGCATATACAACCCTTCTTTCTCTGTTATTCTAAATGGCTCCCAAACAGGATAATTCAAGAAAAACAAGGGAGTAATGCAGGGTAATCCACTGTCACCTTTTATTTTTGTCATGGTAATGGAATTCCTCTCAATTCATTTGCAATTGGCTCCGGAATCTGGCAGAATCAAGCCTCTTAAAAGAAGTGATCAATTACATATCAACCATTTGCTATTCGCTGATGATCTACTTATCTTTTGTAAAGAAGACAATTTTTCAGCACATGAGCTCAATATTCTCTTGGAGAGACTGCACATGAATACTGGCTTGAGGATTAACAAGGAAAAGAGTAAAGCATTCTTTAGTAAAAGCTGTTGTAATAGAAGTGAGCTAGTTTCTATTTTGGGTGTCACTGTTAGTTCTATGCCTAGTAGATATCTGGGGTTTCCACTCACTATATCCTATGTTAAAGCTAGAAATTTTGCTCCACTTATAGACAAGTGCAGATCAAAAGTGGAAGGATGGATGTTAAAGAAGCTATCACCTGCTGGTAGAATTGAGCTGATAAGATCAGTTATTCACAACACACTCTCTTATTGGGCTTTAACTTTTAAGTTCCCTATATCAGTAGTTAAGGAGATTGAAAGGATATCTTCTAATTTCTTCTGGAATAATAAAATGCACTACTGGAGCTGGGCTGATATTTGTAAAACTAAGCCAGAAGGAGGCCTAGGTATCAGGAGAATTGCAGATATCAATGAAGCAGCAGGTATCAGGATGTTCTGGAGGCTTTGCACAAACCAAAACTTGTGGGCTGGTTGGATGAAGGACAGATACTTGAGGAACGGAAATTGGGACACAGCTACTGCATCTTTAATTGACTCGGGAACTTGGAAATTTCTTACACAATCCAAAGGTAAAGCTTCGCAAAGCATGCATATTGGCAACTCTGGCATATGGGAATGGAACAGTGGAAATTTCTCATTTACAAGTTGTTGGAATGTGCCTAGAATGAAGTATCCTGCCCGGCCTTGTTACTCACTCTCTTGGTTCATTGCCCTAAAATGTCAATGTGCCTTGTTAGAGCTCTGAAAGGGAAGCTTCTAACAAGACATTTTCTAAAAGGCACTGTAATTACACAGGATGATACTTGTATGTTGTGTAATATCTCAATGGAAACTATTGAGCATATGTTCTTTCAATGCTCTTATTCTACGTATTTGTAGGAAGCTGAGTAGATTGAAGCTTGGAGTTCATTCACCAATTGGAAGCCTCTCAGATGAAGCCATTCTTATTGCTAGCAAATTCAATCAGAAGATACATTGGCTAAACTGGTATTATCTGCAGTAGTTTGGCATATATGGCGTGAACGAAATGCAAGGATATTTCAAGGGAACTCATAAGCATGAGATAATGGTTTTCAGGGAGATTTATGAAGATGTCCAAGTTTTAATGCAACAGTGTACTTGGAAGGGGCAAAAGGTTTCGAAACTTAACAATACTCTATGCAACTGGGGTATAACTCCTTTTTAGAAGAGGGCCATTTCAGTGCATTGGACAGGCATAGATTCCAAAAAGAAAGGTCTGGCAGTATCAGAATGCAGACACATGAAGCCTTTTTCTGGCAGGTAGGATGTGAAGTAATGGCTACAGATTTCTGAAGCTTTGGGTTTTTCTTCAATCCTGATAATACTAGCTATTTCTGAAGCATAGTACTGGAGCAGTTCTGATTTTTTGGATCAATTTGTTTACAGCTTAGCAGTTTTTAGAAGAGTTGACTAGAAATGTAAAATTAGCTGAAGTTGGTACAGTTTTCAATTCTGAAGTTTCGGGTCAATCTTATGTCCTTCCTTAGTATACTATAATTGAGGGTGACGGCTAGGGTCCACTCTCCTCTCTATAGTTAATCAAGTGTAGGGCAGAGAGTAGCCTAGCTTCTTGTATATTTGTACTATGGTTGAAGTTTCAATGAAATACATTTACCTTTCACATACATACATACATACATACATACATATATATACATACATACATACATATATATATATATATATATATATATATATATGTATATATATATATATATATGTATATATATATATATATATATATATGTATATATATATATATATATATGTATATATATATATATATACATACATATATATATATATATATATATATATATATATATATATATATATATAGCGAGTTGATCCCCTAAGAACGGTTCTCACGGATTCCTGTATATATATATATACATATATATATATATATGTATGTATGTATATATATAGGGGTTACTGTACCTCAGCCGGCAGGCTGAGAGAGTTCTCTCAGCCGGCGGACGTGGCAACATCACCGCCCCATATCTCTAATAAATTTTGGCGGACAAAATCCTGAAAAATCCCGCCTAATTTACTGTCAGTCACGTCAACTTTGTATTTTCCGAAAATACCCTCCCTCACAACCTTTTACCTTATGTTAAAAATTTGTCTTTCAGAAAAATTTACAGCTCTAAAATTTCAACCGGCGATTCTGATTCAATTAGTTATTTTCTTTCACAAATTTGATCCGTTTTTTAAAAAATATTTTGCAACTGATGGCGCTGAAGAAATCATCTGTCGAAAAAGGTACTACAAAAAATGATATTTTCAAAAAAATTTAGCGTTTGTGTATTTTAATAGTTTTAAAATTTTTCCAGATTTATTTCCGGGTCGCAATTTTTTTTTTTTTATAAATCTTGGAACCATGGTCACAATTAAGAAAGAGATTTTGAAACTTTAGATGACAAATAAATTTTTAATTTATAAATTTTGTAACACGACGATAAAGGTCCTATTTTTTCAAATTTTTTTTATTTCCTTCTATTTTTACTATGTCGCAGTATTTTCGAAAAAGTGATGTGCATACACTGCATGCGACCTCGGTCGCAGTTGATAAAATTATAGTTTCAGATTTGTGCGACTTTGGAATTTTTTTTTTGGACCTTTCCTTGTAGCCGAATGCGACGTTGGTCGCAGTATATGAAACTTACTTTTTTCTTCTTACACACTGACGACATGAGGTCGCAATTGTTTAAATATGAGTTGTCGTCTTTTGCGACCAAGGTCGCAGTGTATTTAACGTCATTTGTTTTATCATACTTGGTCGCAGCTGTTTATGATTGCACAGTAGTCTTTTGCGACCTTGGTCGCAGTGTCGAACCGGGTCGCAGTTGTTTCTGATTGCACTGTAGTCTTATGCGACCTTGGTCGCAATGTCGTCCCTGGTACAAGTTTATGTTTGCAATGTATGACTGCGACCTTGGTCGCAGTTTATTTAAAAAATATGTTTTTTAAAAACATTGGTCGCAGTGTATGATTGCACTGTAGTCTTATGCGACACTGGTCGCAGTGTCGTCCGGGTGAAGTTGTTAGTGTTTGCATTGTATGACTGCGACCGAAGTCGCAGTTTATTAAAAACAAATATGCCTTTTACCCCTTATAATTTTTAAATGATCATTGGTCTGAACTGTTTAAGTTTTCTTACTATGTAGGTAAACAACAGATAAAGGTTCGTCCTCTGAGATCAAGCCTGAAACCTATGTGCGAGTTCATGAAGAAATTTAAAAAGTACATTCAGGCAGATTTCGTAGAGGCGATCAAGAATACCCCATTTGGACCAATCTTCATGTCCTTCTACAATGAAGAATTTGGAGCTGAAAAGGGTCTAAAATCAAACGTTACTGTACTGCGTATTTTAGACCAGTATGATAAGGATACAAGGACATTTAGAATTGGGAGCAAACAGATTGAGTTAACAGTTGAGGATGTTGCCCTCACATTTGGTCTACCTATCATTGGGGCAGATTTTGTGATGAATAAAACATGTACGATGAAAGATAGAGGGGTGATAAAACATTATTTCCCCAATATAAAGAAGATCACTAAAGTATCCATTGAAGATGCTTTGGATGATCTGCTGGTCAAGAAGAGGAGGAGGCGTGAAGTAGATGTGACAAAGGATGAACAGCTTGAGCAGCAAATGACTTTACATGAAATTATAAGAGACATGCACAGACTTGCAGCTCAAGACTTTACCACATTAATCATCCTATACATGTCGGCCACTCTTTTCTTCTCTGGCAGTAAATGCACGGTGCCGTGGTATATTGTGGAACAGATTGCCAATATGCAGCTGATGAGGATAATATGCTGGGCAAAAACTGTTTGGCAATTCCTGATTGAGTCAATGGACATCTTCAGGCAAACCACGTACAAGCTGCAAGGATGCTCCGTGCAAATAATTGTAAGTACAAATCTCAAATTTGGCCAACATTGTATGAAATTTACCCCAAAAAAATTGTGAATATCTATGTAAACTAATTTAATTTTCTTTTTTGCAGTATTGGCTATGTGAGAGGGCTCCTATTTTTGAGCCGAGGTCTGGTTTGGAGGACATAACCCCACGCGTTTTAAGATGGGACCTCCAAAATATTAGTAGATCTCTACTTGAAGTTGATCTAAGTGAGATTGACGGCAATATTGTAAGTTAGACTTCTTTTTATGTTCAGTACAAATAAAATGAGACCATAGTCGCAGTATTGAGCTGCACCTTTCGCAGTTCGTTTTGTGCCTGACAAACAATGTGCGACCATGGTCGCATTCTCCTGAAAATACCTTTTATATGGAATGCGACCATGGTCGCAGTGTTTAGCTGCATGGCTTGGCAGATAATTTGGGCATGACAAACATACTGCGATCATGGTCGCATTCTTTTCTAAAATACTTCATAAATAAACTGCGACCATGGTCGCAGTATCATTATTTCATTGTTTTATTTTTAACTTACCTTTTTCTGTTTATTTTCAGATTTTGAATCGAATGGCCAACATCTCTATTGCTGAAAAAAATATGGTTGGCCTTCCTGTTGAAGGGGAAGAGGAGGAGGAAGAAGAAGAAGCAGAAGATGAAGATGAAGATGAAGAAGGAGAAGAAGAAGGAGATGAAGGAGGCCATACATATAATGAAACTTACATCCTGGCGGAAAAGGAGCCAGAACCGGCTGAAAGAGTGAGCAAGAACCAGTTTTTGAAGGTTATTTGCCACCTCCACCGGATGTTCAAGCAGAAGAAATAAAACAATTGAGGACTCAAAATCAGTACTTGAGAGAATATGTTTCTCAGCTTGAAAAAAAATTGAAAATATGGAGACTGAGAACAGACTCAAGGATGAATTAAAATTAAAAAGGAGAGAAAAAAGAGAAAAGAAAAAACAAAAAAGACAGGAGAGGAAATTAAAAGGTTAAAAAGAGCTGCTGAGAGCGACCGCTGCTGCGAAGAAGGAGAAGGAGAAGAAGAGGGAAGAAGAGAAGGAAAAGGAGAAGAGGAGGAGAGAAGTGGAGGAGAAGGAGAAGGAGAATAGAAGAAGGGAAGAGGAGGAGAATGAAAGGAGAATGAGGGAAGAAGAGGAGAAGGAGAAGAAGAGGAGGGAAAAGGAGGAGCAGGAAAAAGAGGAGAGGAGGAGGGAAGAGGAGGGGCAGGAGAGGAGGAGGAGGGAAGAGGAAGAGAATGAGAAGAGGAGGAAGGTGTTGGAGGAGTTAAATAAGAAGAGGAAGGAAAAGAGGAAAGTGGAGGAAGAGGAAATTAGAAGGAAGGGTGAAGAGGAAAAGGAGCACAGAAGAATGAAGGAACAGATGGAGAAGCAGGCTGAAGAGGAGAAGAAGAAAAAACTGGAAGAGGATAAAATAATGGGTTCTGAATCTATTTTAAATATTCCTGGAGAAGATATACCGAGTTTTTCTCTGAATATAACTCAAATGATTCAAGAAATCCAAAGAGATAGAGCTTCTGAAGAAGAAATTCAAGAACATACTCCGCCTCAGAAGCAATCCTCAAAAGAAGCTGTTTTGGAATACTCTAAAGGAACGATAGAGAGGGGAGTCAAAGAACGCAAGCGCGCTGAAAGAGATCGCGATGACTCCGACTTCGTTTATCCAAAACAGAAGAAGAAAAAAAATGAACATCCTCTTCCACAGCCTGCGGCTGTGAGTTCTGCCGCTGGTTTCGGCGACAAAGAGATTTCCTCTACTGAGCCAAAATCGAGAGAATTGACCGAAACCAGAGCATACAGAATTCTGCAGCCCCATCAACAAGCTCTTATAAAAAATTTCTTCGACAAGTCCTTCTCTGAGTAAGTTAATTCATATCAAAAAAATCTGTTATACCTTTATATAAGAACAATTAAATTACTAACTTTGTTTTGAATATCTTGCAGTTCTACAGCGTCTCAGGATACCGAAAATGGAATCATGATTACAAGGAATGACATTGAGGACCTTATGTTCAGTAGAGACTTAGATGCAAACATTATTCATTTCTACATGAAGCATATTGAGAAAGGAGAAGGATTAAAAAGCATATTCTTCCGGAGCGAAGCTTGGGTAAAAATCTACTTTAGCCTTTACGGTTTAATTTAATATCAATTGTGGAACAGACTAATATTCTCTATCTCTGTGTAGGCATGTACTGCGACTAAGGTCGCAGTTTATAATTTAAATGTATTGCGACTAACTCAGGTATTGCGACTAAGGTCGCAGTTTAAAATTAAAATGTATTGCGACTAACTCAGGTACTGCGACTAAATCATGTACTGCGACTAAGGTCGCACCTGCGATCAAGGTCGCAAGTTATATTTAAAATGTATTGCGACTAACTCAAGTACTGCGACTAAGGTCGCAGTCCATGAAAATATTAATTACAACGAATATAATTTTGGTACAGAAAAGAGTGCGACCTAAATAGTAGTTGCTGGCCGTCTTTATCAAATAACAGCACTGCGACCTTGGTCGCTATATTAATTACTATAAAATGTGTTAATAAGAAACGCTGCGACCTTGATCGCAGTCTCTTGTCTTGACTTAATGACTTCTTATTTTAATTTATTTTTTATTATATTTTAAATTCATTTTGTATTTTATTTAATTTTGTTTTTTCTTGCCCGCAGCATGGTGTTGTAAATAAAAGTGAAGATCTGGAAGATCATTTCATCAAGCAGAAGCTGTTGAAAAACTGGACAGCTGATGTGCAGTACATGTTCTTCCCGATCAATCACAAACATAGTGCCGAAGATCCTAGATTTCACTGGACCTTGCTGGTATTAGATTGCGATACACAAGAGTGGTTTTATTACAACTCTTTGGTTCCAGCTGACAAAAAAAGTAGTATATCAAAGCTTTAGCAAAAAGATGCAAGAATAATGGTGAGTTGAAGTTTAATATTTCGATTACTGGAAACTTGCATTTAATTTGATTAATACTAATTTTTGTTCCTATTGACATTGCAGAAAGAAAGATTATTACAGATTTTTGAGATTGATTTCAATAAATTAATGAGAAAAATAAATATAAAATACGAAAAATGCCCCAACAATCAAACAGGTATATAAATTTTTGACATCTCCTTACATTTTATATTTTCTACCTTTTTTTAGTACCAAACATCTAATTTCAATTAATGATTACTCTATGGAATTTTCAGTGTTGATTGCGGTGTATATGTATGTAAGTACATGGAAAGCATAGCGTCTGGTAGTCCATCAGCTGTTGATACTGTTACGGATGCTCATGTACAGAGACTAAGAAGTGAGCTTGCATACATGATACTTGCAGATAGAGAGAAGAGTTGGGATGAAGAAACAGAAATGATACGAAGGATGACATTTCAAGACTGACAGTTGACAAATTATTGATATACCACAATTTTTTATTTTATAAATGTAAAAATAATTGTAATTGCAATTCATTAAATAATTATTTTGTTTTATTGATTTAATTTATAAACATTTCTATACATTTATTTATTATAAGTTCCATTGATTATTTTCAATCTACATTTGTTACACCTTGGATTTTACTATTGCGTATTGATATTAGAAACAAACATGCGTTCAGCAATTATACTGCGACCAAAGTCGCAGTAATGACCTGTTTGAGTTTTAGCGTTTCCTTATACGGCGATACTTTTTTGAAATATATATGAATCTGCTCTCTAAGGTTAATTGTGTGAATTAAAATTTTTAACTACTATGTCTTGGTTGAAATGCTGTACAATTGTTAAAAACCTTCATTTTAAATATTCTACTAATAGTCTTTATTGATGTTTGCGCATAACTAATATACTGCGACCAAGGTCGCAGTTAATAATTAAATATTTCACCCGAATAAAATTTTAAAATAAAGGTTGCGACTTTGGTCGTAGTTGCTGGCCGCAGTCTTAATAAAACAACAACACTGCGACCTTGGTCGCAGTTGTTGGCGGCAGTCTTAATCAACAACAACACTGCGACCTTGGTCGCTATGCATGTTAATATAAAGGAAACACATACCTATTGTTCTGCGACATAAGTCGCAGTCCATGTACTGCGACCCTAGATTGCAATTGCTGACCATATTTATCAATAACAACACTGCGACCTTGGTCGCAATTAACCATGTACACTGCGACCAAAGTCTCTGACTACATTATATACAAAAAAATTAAACAATGTAGGAGAATTTTGAAGCAGTAAAACTTTAAAGTACAACTACTTACAAAAATAATACAGTAGAAATCAAAGAATGATAATAAATCTGATTATAATGACACGCCAGTGGCAGACTGCGACATGAATCTCTCTATAATGTGCGATCCTGGTCGCACTTCATGAAAAAATTGAAGTCTTTGTTCCTTCAAGATGGAGGCAACCCAAACCTACTTCTTCTGCCATTAAAAAGGAAATAGTAAGAATTTTAAAGATACATCATTATAAAAAAATGATTAGCTGGTTTAATGTAATACCAGTAACGGACAACCAGTCCTGTAATGGCCCAGCTCTTGGCAGTTACCACATCTTCGATGCTTAACTTTCTTCTGATATATAGAATCTTCAAAACCAGACTTAAGCCTGGATGCAGCTCTAGGCCTCCCCTTGGTTGGTACAGGACCAATTGGATCACGTATATTCAATTCTTCACCATCTCGCAATACGACAACGGATCCACTGGAACCAACTGTAGTTTTAGGCTGTGATGAATGATCATTTCCTGACATGGCTCTGTATTCTCTAGTGGTTTCTTGGGCAAAACTTTCCAAATAAACCTCCAACTTTGAAAGATGGATATCAGAATCAGCGACCATGTCAAGAATTGCATAAATTTTGAACGAATTGTCCACAATCTAGCCGTCCGTGGAGTACCTTGACTGGGAAAAGGCCTGATGCCATTTTCAATTGCAACGTTTTTGTAACGAGCATCCAACCTCCATCTCTGAAGTATATATGATTCCGGTATATGTGTAACGTGATTGCGCCACAAAATACACAGAATATGTCTACATAGGATACCCTCTGTTTCAAATAACGAGCAACTACAAGAAACATGAAGTTCCTCACGCTTATCATAACTGACCTTTTCCCAGCCGTCTTTTGATTCTGAAAAATTACCAACCAAATATGTTGATCCAGGTTTGTCGTGTTCCACCTCTTCTGAAAATAGTGTCATTACAACTGCCCATTCCTTTTGGAACAACTGAAAA
>JAVJIF010030247.1:277500-367500 GCA_038442645.1 Agave tequilana
TTATTATTCATCTGATTCATATGTTTTAGTATGTGTCCTAAGGTTCCATTACACATACATCCATATATGAATAAGACGAGTTGTTATTCGAAACTGACGAGGGTATCAACAAACTATGTTTACAACAGATCCCATGCATACCTAGGACCACGGTCCAGGGGCTCCGGTGCTGAGCCAGAACCTGTTGCGAAGCATAATGGAGGGGAAGGGTCTTATTTGTATGCCCATGCAGGAAGGAAGTATATATATAAGTAGGGGTGCCACACACCCCACGGAACACCTGGAAGCCCTCGAGTAAATTCAAAGTTTGAGTTGCGCAACATTCCTAAACCATTATAAGCACGAAAACATATTGATATCCATCAGTTTTCCCATCCCAGTATAAGCTGTCTGATTATTACATATTTTAAGTTTATAATTATTAATTTATATGGAGTAACAGAAATATCATAGCAGGAAAACATGAGTAATACATGAGTACATGATGTCAGGTGTATAACATGATAATGTTGTGAAATCCGCGTAAAAGAGATAACCATAAATCAAGCAAGTACCAGTCAGGTGACAAGTATACGGTGTCGGTGGAGTACAACAATACAGGTAAATAAGCTGTCAGGAGTCAGGTGAAGTACAACAATATAAGTAGTTATAGGAATACTATGTCATGCCAGAATAGTATAACAAAACATAACATTATGCCAGAATAATATAAGAAACATAAAAAATGCCAGAATAACATAAGAAAACATAACATGTAAGAATCATTTCAAAATCTTCACAACCATAATATTAACAATTATAGATTAAGTTATTAAGAAAGCAAGTGGGGCTAGGGGTGCTGGAGTATAGCTAGGCCGTGTCAGCAGTGCACACGGTGTAGATAGACTCCTGGCGAAGCTAGCGTGCAGCTCTAGACGCTAACTTACTTGGCAAGGCTAGCGCTCGCGGCTTAGCAAGCATATGAACACTTCTACTAATGCTCACAGCGAAGCCACGCTCACACTCACTCGATGAAGCGAGCGAATAAACGCAATGCTAATGCAAGTAATGAAGCCACATTCACAGCGAAATTAGACGCACGCGGTGAAGCAGGCGTATGAGCGCGTTGCTAACGCACGCGGTGAAGCTACGATCGGGCGAGTTCAGCTGTAAAGCGCTGAGCACTAAGCTCGCCTGTCGACGGAGCTAGTGAACCCAGAGGGTTTAAACCCGAAAGCTAGAGAAAATCCCAGAGGCTAAGCCTGAAAGTTAAATTGTAGAACCTCTAGAGGTTAGGCCTGAAGGCTGTAGAGAAGTGGAGGTACCTGCAAAAGCACTAGAATATGCACAAGCATGCACACGTTTACAAATATTTACCCAAATAATTACAAACAACGCCCACACAGATACAAGCATAGTCTACACAGATACAAATACCACCTACACAATAACAAGCATCACATATACAATTACAAACATTGCACACAATACAAGTATCGCATATACAGTTACAAATTCACGTGCAACACAATAAAAGTATTTGCAAACACAACAAATATGTACTCGCACAGAAATAACGGTCGTCGCCTAACAAACATCTTGGATGCGATGGCAGACTCTGATGGAATGTCGATGGCGCTAACGCACAAGCGCATGAAGGAGAGAGAAAGATGAGAGAGAAAGGAAACTACGGAGAGAGAAAAGAAAGAAAGGGAGGAGAGAAAGGATGAAAGAGAGAAAAAGAATGGAAGACATAGAGATAAAAAGAGTGTGAGGGGGAGAGCGATGGAAAAGAGAGAAAAATAAAGAGAAATAGAGAGAGAGAGAGACAAAAGACAAAGAGAGTTAACAGAGAAAGGAAACGAGAAGAGAGAACTAGAGAGATCAGCTGAGAGAGGAGGGTGTGCGTCGGCTGAGGTGTCGGTGGCCAGGGTGGCGGGTGGCGTAGAGGATTAGGTGGCGCAATTGGTGGAGAAGAGAATGAAAGAGAGAGAGAGAGAGAGAGAGAGAGAGGAGAGAGAGAAGAGGATAGAAGAAATAAGAGAGAGTCTGGGCACGACCGGAAGAAGAAGGGGAGGAGTCCAGTGTGCTGAGGCATTGGCGGGGCAACACGGTGTGACGACGCTGGCTAGACAGTGCGGTGTTGCTAGCGGCAACTAACCAGAGGAGAGGGGAAGAAGAGAGGTGAAGGTGGTGGTAGTTGGGGGTGATGGTTGAGATGTGGTGAAGAGGGTGACGGTGATGGGTAGTCGGTAGTGGAGATGGCTGGAGAGAAGGGAAAGAAGGGAAGGGAAGTGGCCAGAGGTTGGTGGTGGCATGGTTGGTGGCCGACCAAGGTGAAAGGTGGGTGATGGTGTAGAGAGAGGGAGAGAAGAAAGAGAAAGAGAATCTCTTGATGTACGTATCTTAATGTTGGTATCCCTAATGGTAATAATTCTTGATTTGATCTTCCTTATAGCCGGACTGATATTACTTCAGAGCCAGATATTAGGTCTCAACATTTTTGATTTTTTTAAAATTTTTGAAATTTTTTTGAATATTTTGGAAAATCTCCGAATTCGATGTCGACCGACACTGATAATTGACTCTAGGATTTTTTATTTGACAAATAGGGATGAATTTCTTGAATATGATTTCACAGCATTCCTCAAGATAATATTTTTTATTTTTGAGAATTTGTGGGAATTTTTCTGAATTAATAAGAAATTACTAAATTAAATAGTAATATAAAATTTTCAATTCTTTTGACTTTTTCTCTCTCCACTTCTCCACACTTCTCCTCTCTTCCCACCATTTCTCCCATCATCATTTCTCTCTTCCCCATTTTAAATTTATTTTTCTCTCTCTTTCTTTATCTTTGATTCTCCCTCTCTCACTGTCACTCTCTTACTATCTTTCTAGCTTACTCTTTTCCCCCTCACTACTCACTCACCCTCTCTTTCTCGTGACCACCACCGCCGATGGCAGATCGCCTCCGAAACCATCCCAGGCCACAACCCACTTCCTTCTCTCTTTCCTTCCCTTTCTCCACCAACTCAATCTCTCACTCACTCTCTCTCCCCCCCATTCTCTCCTTTCTATATCTTTCACTCTCTTTCTCTTCTTCCTCTTCTCCTTCTCCTTCTTTTTCTACTATTCCTCCTCCTCACTGATCGCGCCACCATGTTCGCCGTGCCTTCATGGCGACACCACCCCACCACCCACTTCCCTCTGTCCTTTCTCTTTCTTTCTCACTCTCTTTCTCTCTCTCCCTCTATCCTCGCCGGCTGGCCAGGGCCTCTGCCGCTGACCTGGCGGAGCCGCTGCTGCCGGGCGACCACGCTGCCGCCCCTGGCTGTCCAGGCCAGCCGCTTCTCTCCCTCCCTGCCTCCCTCTTCTCTCTCTCATTCTCTCTTAATAAATCCAAACCAAATAACTCGTTAAGCCAAACCTACCAACCCAAAATCCAATCACTTAAGTCTATTGGGTTTGGGTTATTGGATTCAAACCCGACCCATTAGCAACCCAAACCAAATTCAAATTTAATAAAGGTAAACTTTCATAAAAACTCCCTGACAATTTATAATATTTGCATTTTAGACATTTTTATTACATATTTAACTCATTTTTATTGATTTTAGTATTCGAGTGATATCTTAATCATCCGGAGTCTGATTTGAACAATACTCGAGTCATTGTGATCTCAGAAAGATGAACTACATCCCTGTGATTCACTATATGAGTGTTTTTCTTTTAATAATTATGTTTCTACCATTTGAATAAAAATTAATTTATTACTTTATTTAATAAACTGTAATTATCGATAAAGCACTATAATTTTTATTTAATAACCTTTAATTACCGGTGAACCACTGTAATTAGAATGTGTGTGATTGCTCTTTAAACATAATCAATAAAATTAATTTATTGATTTATTTCAGAAATTATAATTATCATCCAATAAATCATGTAAATGGTAAATCACTGTAATTAAAATAAATCACTGTAATTAAAATAAATGTGAGTGCTTTTTAATAATTCAATAAAATAATAGTTTATTGTGATTCGTGATTTAGTACAAACTATAGATAAACTATATATTTGTGATTATTAAACTGAAGATTAAAGAAATTTTAAATAAATAAATTGATAATTTTAATATAGTTATGATGAATTTAAAAGTAAATAATTCTATATAATTACTTTGTGATATCGATCATGTTAACAACATTGAAATCATTTTAACAAATACTGATATATATTGGCATATGTTCATGTTAACTATATTTCCCTGATATTGTCATTGTTATCTGACTCATGAAAATAAACCCTGATACACTATTATTTACATATTCTTGTATTATTTTATATGAGTTACTGTTACTTGCATATTCATGTACTCTCGTTCATAGATACTCTATTACACCGGACATTGATATTTCATGTCCCTGTATCATCATTACACAGATACTTTGTTACACTGGACATTATTGTTTTATGTTCTTGTATCACTATTACACAGATATATCCAAGTATATGACAGCATTGTTTTCTGTATCATTAATATTGATATGACATTCCTGTTACATGGATTCACGTGTATGCATGCTCTGATTATTCATGTATTCCTGTTACATGAATTATTATTACTTGGATATTCTTGTATTAGTGTTATATGAATATTTCCTGAATACAGTACATGATCATTTTCTGTATTCCTGATATTGATATGAAACTCATGTTAACTGAATATACCAGCAGTTGATCTAAGATGTGCGGAACTAAGTGCCACACGGGACAAAGTGTCATACCATATTTATGGTACGGGCCACCTCGTGAACTCCGTGGGGCCGCCTCTAGATATCCCACGTCTTATGGATCTTATACATCACATCTCCTGTCTCTTGTTATCATGTACATGTTATTACGGTTATTTTTATATAGTTAAAATAATAAATATAATATGGGATTTGGAGAAGACTGAACGGTTGATTAGGTCTTATTGATTAGATGTCATGGATTCATATTAGTCCCATTGCAGGGGACATGGTAGTGCTGGCTACCTTACTGTCTACTGATTCACCTTAGCGAGCTGGCTCTGATCTCAACAGTAGGGGATTGTGTAAGACCGTGATCTCGAATATGTATGAGATATACTCATCTGATTAAAACTCCTTGATCATTGAGTTTTCAATTAACATAATAAAATAGCATAAACAATGATGACGATAGGAACGCTTGTTATTTGATCACTCTCTCGTTTGAATATGGTATTCGTATACCTTAATCGGATGAATTCAGCTTGAGTATGGGCTCTAGTATAGACTGCCAGTGGTATGAGACATTGAAAAAGATTGATTAAAATATCAAGTGTTATTGATGGTTATCATTATATAATTTTAGTATATTGTTTGTCACCTGCATGATATTTTGTAATATTTATACTGTGTGAAATCTCCTGATTTCTTATTACCAGCATGTTATTATACAGGTATACTTTATATTTTATGTATTCTGTGTAGACATACAATTCATGTACATTCACGACACTATAACATGATTATTTCTATTTATTTCCTGTATAGGTGTTCATGTTAACTACTGATACCATCATGTTACTGTTACTATTAGTTTAAACAATAAATATGAAATAATTAAAACTTGATACATATAATAAAACAAATTGATTTTATTAATATATAACTAAGTTTTGTATCTTATCACATACATCGATAATAATAACATGTTAATGATCATAAATACTTTAATTATTTTATAATAATATATAAGTTGATATATATAAAATTCTTTATAATTGACATAGATATTGTTTTGATCATGTAATACCGTTGTAACGTGCTTGTTAGTGTAATATTAAATTGTATAATTTTTATTTAGACACATATTATATGTTATCATAATTGTAAATACTATTATAGCATACCATTATTGCCTCTTTCATTTTACCACTCACTAGGTTGTTTTCTGACGATTCTGAGGTTGCTTCCTCATGTTGAGCTCAGGGATTTTCGTGATATAGGAGACTCGTATTTGTATGTATTTTTATTATTTTGCCTCTGCTTCTTTACCTATTTCTGATTTCATATTTATTATGATCACAGACTCTTTTTTGCAGATATTCTTGTACTTATTTAAGCTGAAATTTGTGTGTATATTCTATTTATTTTCATATACTGAGGCTTAGCGCATATACTAGAGTATTTTTCATGCGTATATGTATCGCTGACTCTCCTCGCATCCCGTTACAAGATATTTTGAGAAACGGGACGTGACAGAAAGGGAGAGAAAGGAGACAGAGAGAGGGAGAGAGGAATTGAAAGAGAGAGAAGATAAAAGAGGGAGGCCGGGTAGGATAGGGTAGAGGGAGAAAAGAAAATAGAAGGGGGGAAGCAAAGAGAAGAAAGAAAAGAAAGAAGAAAGGAGAGGAGAAGAAAAGGAGAGGAGAAGGGGATGGAAGTATGGAGAAGGAAAAAAATAGAAAAGAAAGGAAAAAGAAAAGGAAAAGGAAAAGTAAAAAAGAAAGCGAAAGAAAAATAGGGGAAAAAAAGCAAAGGGAAAAAATAAAAATTAAAGAATAAATAATAAAATAGTAATAAATAAAATAATTCAAGGTAATGGATCGGGCTTTGAGACCAGGCTAGGCTCAGGGTCTGAGATCGGGCTAGGCTCCGGGTTCACAAAATGCGGACCAAACACCAAAAAAAAAGTGAGAAAAATAGAATAATATGAGCGAAAAATTGGGACATATATGTGAGTACGTATCCTGAGAACTGGGTGTTACAGGTGCTGATACAATTATGGATCTTTCGACGGGGTACCACATCCATGAGACACAATAATGGATCCTCCGCAACTATGTTGAGCCAGTAGGGGCCGTACTGATTTACCAAGCATTGGAGAAAGTGAATGTTATTGGTGAAGACCTTACATGGGAGGTTTTCAGAGAATACTCTTATCGAATGAGCTGAGCAGGGGGTGTGGATTAAATTTGGTACTGTTTTTCCAAATATTTATAAGAGAGGTTGTCCCAACCTATTTTCCTAATCACATTGGGGTTGAAAAGTAGGAGAGATGGTTGTCATCGGATGTGGATTGAGGTAGTTGTATTTTTTTTTATTTTTGTTTTGAGCATGAACTCTGCCCACACAGCCTATCATGTAAGAGACTCAATATTTAAGCACTAAATAGTTATTTTCCTATTCAATGTGGTGCTAAAACTTTGCATAATTTTGAAATACCCTCAAATGCTAACAATTTGTGTGTAGTTGAAGCCTGAATAATGACGAACCATTGGATTTAGGATGTACTTCTTTCGCATGACCCTCATTTTGGGCTGTCATAATTTGCTTGTTTATATAAGATTTGATAACTTGGTAATATGGTTTGCATCCTACTGTTTTCTTTCTGTGAATACAAGGCAAGAAATTCCTCCAAACTAAATACAATATTATCATAATCCATCGAACAAAACAAATATTATGAAAATCTATCTACACATTCTACTCGAAAAACATGCAAGAACAGTAAACATGAATGATTCCAAAATGGAAAAAGAACAGAAATTAAAGAATAAAGTTTGTCAGAATTTAATATCTAAACTTTTTAATAGCATGAAAATCTTCAAATATGAGAAAAACGTTTCTAAACTTCCGCTTAAAAGAAATTTTTTTGTCTCTTTAACACAAAGGAAAATTTAAAATTATTGGATTGTAGGGCTTTACCCTGGGTTAGAGGGAGCCCTTCCAGAAATTCTCGACGGCACTAGGGCGAGCCAAGTGCCGAAGAGGGGGTTTGGAAATAGTTTTCAACCAGCAATTGACGCGCCTCGGTTATAACCTCACTAGCTGCGTCATTGCCCCAAGCGCAAAGATGCCTTTTGGTAATCCCAACCCCTCTTCTTTTATAGCCCTCGTTCTCTCAAGCACTCCATCTCACAACCAATGTGGGACTATTCTTTCTCAAATATGACAGTCTTATTCAGAGATACAGCAAGCAGCCGACCACCACTTCTTCATTGTGAAGATGGTGAAGTTCTGGCGTTTGCTCCATGGTTGTAGTCACAAGGATATTGAAGGAAATTAGATTTTTCTAGATGATGATGAGTCATGGACTGAAGAAGCAATACACTTGCATCTCATCATTAGTCTTCTCAAGTGATCATGTGATGTCTAAATGAAGTTGAGCACTGAAAGCGCCAGCCCTGATCGAATCTATGTCCGTTAGAGATGATGGGCTTGGCTCATACGGGGATACACAGGTTTTGGAGTGGTTAGCAGAATACATGCTGAGTTTAGACCAGAGGATTCTGCATCTAATATTCTGTGAAAAAGCTAAACCTCGCAGCTTCAGCGGAGAGATGGAGTAATATCTTTTTTGAAATAGATGTTGGAATGCAAATAAATTGTCAAGATTCACGCATTAAATTGTCAATATCCGTACATTCAGCCGTTACTTCCATCGAAACATTCAGTTTTAACAGCCTCTGGCTCACACAACAGAGCTCCTGATACATTGATTTTACAACATGCTTATTGTAATGGTCAAAAATTGACCCTCATTAACATAGTGATGCGTGACCAAACAATTGAATACTCACTTTTACATTATTTAATTCATCTGTCATCTTCCGCCACTCTAAATCCTTCAGAAAATAAATCATTAAATAAAAAAAAATACTACCTTCAAGCTCTTCCTCTCCCTCCTCCTCCTCATATTCTGCATCTTCTCCATACGAAGCATTCAAGTGTTCGTGAACACCAGTTTCTCCGAATCAAGGATATCAAACATGTTCAGTGTCCTCGGTGTCAGCATCTTCACCGTTCCGATATTCCTGCAGCTCTTCATCACGTTATCTGACTCCTCCATCATAAAAAACATGGCCTTTTCCTTCGGATCCAGGCTCCATCACTTCATGGCCATGATGAACTCCTTCGTCTTCGGCCCTTTTCAAACTCTTCTTTGAAATCTTCGATAACGAGCGCGTCCTCGGAGGCGGAGACGCTGGCGATGGCTGTGGAGATGGAGGGGCGCTTGTGGTTGATCTTGATGGACCACTCCTTAGGTTTGGGGCCGTAGATGACGCGTCCGCCGAGGCGGAGTGGGTGCATTGGGATCCCTGGCGAGCGCGGCCTCTTTTTTTTGCTGGTAGGGCTTCTTGTCGTCGCCGAAGACCTCAGCACGGGTGAGGGTGGAGGCGGTGTCGTGGCGGGCATTCTGGCAGTCAATGACGATGGCGCAGTGGATGACAGCGCGGGCAGTGGGGGAGGGGCGGACTTGAGAGAGAGGACGGCGGTGGAGGTCTGATTATCAGAGAAGGAGAGGACGGGGAGGGTAGCGGTGAGGTCGGAGCGGATTTGGAGGGAGCTTGAGTTTGAGGAATAGCATGGTGGACATGGAAGGGATTTTAGGGAATGATGGAAGAGGTGGCGAAGAGAGAGGAAGAGAAGAAGGAGAGGGAAGGAGATGAGGCGGCGACGAGGGGCATTTTTGATATTTTGATCTTGCTCTCTACAAAGAGAGGGGGGGAGAGGGGTGCGGCTATTCATACCCGCAGAACTGCTTAACACTCCTACATTTTAAGAATAAAAGTTGTTGGAGAGTCTTAACCTTAAATCAAAAGACAAAAAATAAACATTAATTAACTCTAATATTACAAATAGAGAAAATTCTATTCCTAAACACAAATAATTGCTGAATACACCCGCCCAAATTTTATTCCTAATGAATCTTGCTTCTTTTTTATTCTTTAAATATATGCTTCTTCTTCACTTACACAAAGCCTAAAAAATTTCTCAGCGTCTATAATGTAAAAAAATTTCGCATTGATAACTATGGACAAACAAATAATATCATGTGTAATATCTCTATTTTAAAAATATATACAAGATTTAATAGTAATTGATAGTATTTTGATATGTGTATGTAATTTGTTTTAATTATTATTTATTTTCTAAGGAGCGTTGTTATTATTAATCCTTATTGTTTCTATTATTCTTAATTATTATGATTTTTAATCAATTAATATAGTTTGGATTATATCAATTTCCTTTTCCTCTTTTTCCTTTTTCCTTGAGCCCCAAACCCGAGCCCGAGGCTCAAGCCATCTGTCTATTAATACATCTCTTCCTAATCTATATCCTATACACTAATCTAAGTTTAATCCTAATCCTATATCCATTAGCTTCCAAACCCAATACCCTTTTAACCTAAATCTTACCGTAAATCTTATCCTAACAATCTAAATCACAACATTATCTATCTTCTCTCCAATCTTCGAGCCATCCTCCAACACACATGCCACAAGCACCCCATGGCACACTCATCCTTCGGAGAGCTCCGCGGCATCCTCCATGGCTGATCCCCCTTGCTGGCTGCCCTTCCGCTGCGCGCGCATCCTGGCCGAGAGCAGCCCCTTGCCGTGGCAGCCTCCCAACCAGATCGCTGTGATCTCTCCCCCTGCGCACTAGCCTTGAGATCCACCTCTCTACAACCTCCCTCATCGAACTACATCTCCCCTCTCCCCATTGTCGCAAGCTCACAGCACAGTCCGCACACTGCCCTGCCTGAGCTCCACGCACAGCCCTTGGGCACCCATCTCCCCACCGTGCATCAACCCAACAGCCGATCTGCCCATCTCATGTTACTCTTCCTCTTCCACATCACCTGGCATTTTTCATCTCTTCGTGAGTCGCTGCCGATCGCCATCGGCGAGCGCGAGCACACTTGCATCTTGCATCCTCATGGCAAGATCCTCAAGCCATCAACATCTTCCGTAGCTTCCATCCCCGTCGTTCGGTCGGCCATCGGCAACCATTTCTTCCCCTTGTCGTAAGCTTTTTTCCCTTCTCTCTTATATATATATAATATATATATATATATATATATATATATATATATATATATATATATATATATATATATATATATATATATATATATATATATTATATATATATATAATATATGAAAAGTCACCTAGAGGGGGGGTGAATAGGTGACGATGCTAATCTAGTGAACTAAATGCGGAATTTAAAAACTAATTGCAATTACAACAATGATGCACACACACAAGCAAGTATAAGATATAGCAATTTGCACAATACACAAGTAAAGAGAGAGATAGGGAGAGAGTCAATGGATCAAGCGCAAACAACAAGATATGTTCCGAGGTTCGAGCACCCAGCTCTACATCCCCGCCTTCGACACACGAAGGGATTTTCAATCCACTAGCTTGTCCACAAAGGACTCCCACAAAGGGAACCTCCACCGAGGATTTGGGGCAATCACAATTACAAGGAGTTCCCAACTCCCTCCTTACAAACACAACCTCCTCCTTGAGGCACTTCTCAATCCAACAAACAATCACCTCACAACTTGAGGGATTAGCACCAAGCTTACACAAAACACCTCACAACCCAAGTTGCACAACCTCCTCAACACAATGAGGGAAATGGCACAAAGCAAGAATTGGGTTTACAACTTAGTGGTTTCAAACAACAACCACAAAACAATCTCTTTTCCCACACAAATAACCTATAGAATAGATAGTAGATTTTAGCTCAAGTGTGGAGAAAACCAAGTGATTTGAAACCAGCAACTCAAAGAAATCTTTGGGAAATAAATGAAACCAAGATAGAGAAGTTCAATTCAAAAGCTTTTCCCAAAACCCTTTTCTTTGATTTTTCAAACCCTAATGAAAACACCAAAAAGATTGTTTAAATTAAGCTCAAAAACTTCTTTTTAATGCTGTAAAAACACCAGAGAGTATATAAAAATTCGCACAAAAATTCTCAGAGAAAAACTCTTGCAAATGGGGTATTTATAGGCTAATCCAGAAAATAGCCGTTGGCTGTAATTTTTGCCAGAAATACCCTGACGGTCGACCGCCCGGTCGACCGCCCAACGGTCAATTTTTGACCCGTTGGCACTAGCGGTCGACCGTCCGGTCGACCCAAACAAACAGAGAGCAAACCTGCTCTCAGTCGGTCGACCGGCCCGGTCGACCGGCCAAAGGTGTAGCCAGCGTGCACATTTCTGTGCACGTCGGTCGACCCATACGGTCGACCGGCTATAGGTGCGGTCGACCGTACCGGTCGACCGATCAGCCTGCAGACACCAAAACAGGTCAGAAATCTGGGGGAATAAATATCCAATAAATTCTTATAAACTACTAAAAATCCCCAAAAATAGTTTTGTCAAATTGCATTGATATATAAACATGTGATAAAAGTTTTGACTCAAATATCAAGCAATTAAAACTATTTTTATGTCTTTTCATTTTTACCAAAAATCAAACCTTGTATTTTCTAAAACTTGGATTCTTGAATAGAAATACATTTTGTCTAAAACTCATCCAAATACAAAAACATGATATTTAAACATTTTGAAACATGATGCATATGGATAGAAATCCAATATACATGAAACATATACATATCATAGTTTTTGTCATTAATTCCAAAATATGTTTTGTCAAAATACCAAAACATAAAACTCATGAAGTAACTATCAAACTAAGTTTGTTTAAGCAAATGCATGTATATAGAACAAATCATATATACACTAAACTATAAACTTGTTTTGATATAAAATCTATTCATGAAAACCAAGATCGGTTAAACCTAAAACGAAAAACCGAAAACCAATATTCAAAACATGAAACGTGTGTGTTGTGAACTTGAGCTTATCATACTATTCTAATCTTTACAATTAGGATCTAAACCCAAAACTAAATTATGGTACCGATGTCTTCTTGTAGAGCGCAATCTCCAAGCCGACTCGATCCAAAACTCTTTGATCCACGGAGCAAGTGCTATATATGATCTTTGACGCTTGGGCTCTTGAATCAACATGTGGGTAGCTTCCAAATCATCTTGTTGAAGCTAATTACCTACTAATAACTTGGTTAAAGATCTGAAACTAAAATCACAAGATTATTAGTACACATAACTACATGAGTTAATCATCATCAAAACTAGAGTGGAAGGCCTTTGGGCCAACAATCTTCCCCTTTTTGATGATGACAAAACTCATGGAGTTATATATGCATAGATTGAAGTAGAGCTTCAAAGAAGCTCCCCCTTACTCATGCATAACATAAAACATATAAGATACGCAATGAATGTTCTTAAACACATATAAACATGTTCTGGATACCATTAAACTTGTTTTGATATAGAACAAATCATATATATACTAACCATGTAAACTTGTTTTGATATAAAATCTATTCATGAAAACCAAGATCGGTTAAACCTAAAACGAAAACCCGAAAACCAATATTCAAAACATGAAACGTGTGTGTTGTGAACTTGAGCTTATCATACTATTCTAATCTTTACAATTAGGATCTAAACCCAAAACTAAACTATGGTACCGATGTCTTCTTGTAGAGCGCAATCTCCAAGCCGACTCGATCCAAAACTCTTTGATCCACGGAGCAAGTGCTATATATGATCTTTGACGCTTGGGCTCTTGAATCAACATGTGGGTAGCTTCCAAATCATCTTGTTGAAGCTAATTACCTACTAATAACTTGATTAAAGATCTGAAACTAAAATCACAAGATTATTAGTACACATAACTACATGAGTTAATCATCATCAAAACTAGAGTGGAAGGCCTTTGGGCCAACAATCTCCCCTTTTTGATGATGACAAAACTCATGGAGTTATATATGCATGAATTGAAATAAAGCTTCAAAGAAGCTCCCCCTTAACTCATGCATAACAATAAAACATATAAGATATGCAATGAATGTTCTTAAACACATATAAACATGTTCTGGATACTAATTAAAATAAAACATAAACAATGAAACATGCTCTTGATACCAATAAACAATAATATTGAAACCAATATTATTACTAATGAAGACCAACTAAAACATATGCATAAATCAACCATGCATATAAACTACAAATTCTCTCCCCCTTTTTGTCAATCATCAACAAAGGGGTAAAAACAAACATAATGAAAACAAATACTCTCCCCCTAAATCTTCAAAACAAAGAAGCAATAAATTATTCCAAGGGGTAAAACCAAAGTCATATGATGTCATTGAAAATAACAAACTTTGAGAAATGCCAAATCCTATTTGAAATAAAACAAGGCATTGAAACAAATAACATTTTATATCAAAATGAAAACATGTAATGTAAACTTGATACCAATAGATAATAAAAAATTGATACCAAATTTAAGGAAACAAATAGCATCTTGATACCAAAAGAAGATATTTTTCATTATAAGCATATGATATCAATTACTTTAATATCATAAAGTTAGGGAGTGGGAAACAAAAACATGGTAAACCAAATACCAATTAAAATATAAAATACGAGTTTTCTCCCCCTTTATGAAATACCAAAAGAAAATATGCATAGGCTTGAAATAAGATACCAATTGAAAATTAAATCAATTGAAACATGATATTCATTAAAAATTCAAGCTTAGCAATTTTAAAATTATGATAAAGCTTGTGTATGGATACAATTGAAAAACTCAAGCTTAACATAACCAAATTTGTGCTTCAAGATATAGGGATATAACAAGCACAAATAAATCATCTATATATGTATGTAAGAAATAGATACCAATAGAAATTGATACTATATGAAGTGTAAGCATACATATATAAAACAAACATATATGAGTATACAAAAGGATGTCAAGATTGATACCAATTGAAAGAATTCAATGATACCAATTGAAACAACAATAAGATTAAGTGTATGACTCATATCAACTACCACCCATTCATGTTTAAGTTTTAGATGATTTTTCAAGATAAAACATACTTGAACATGGTCTCCCATCCAACCGCCCTTAAATGGTAGGGGTTTCAAAATAGATTTAGAAATATAGTAGTTTGAAAAACTCTACCAAATTGAAGAATACGAACTAGTTATATGAAAATTTGAAAACTAGTACGTAATCCTTCAAGATAAAATACAAAGATTTTTCATGAAACATGAAAATCACATGATCACTTAAACACTCAAAGTTCATATGGCACAAATTATACTCATGAAAACTAAATCACGAGAAAACATTAAATAGGGTGATGTACAAGTGTTGTGTGAAACATATCATCATGAAATGGACAATCAAGCTCGATTGAAATTCCTTTAAAATATGAACACATGAAAAACTAAATCTTCTTTACTAAAGGAAATTTCCTCAATGACACGAAAATCATCATAACAAATTAAACTCCAAGGCATATGTATGTTTTGACAAAACAAAAGTATACACACATATCCCTAAACACAATTGAGTCCAAAATATAGATTTGGATGAAAAGCAAATGACTCAAGGGCATACATGTATATCTTAAGGTTTTGCAAAATAGACATATACATGAAGTGAAAACACTTAATCATAGAAAACACATCAAAAATAGGAATACATGTTTGAATGCATGAATCATCAAAACTAGACTATACTGGAACATCTAAAGGGTACAAATAGGCATCCAAGCACAAACATATATAAAGGTTTATTTGTGTCCCACTACATGTGCAAGTATAAATTCTAGTCTTAATGAAAACTAACATCTAAACAAGTAATCAAATCATTATGCATAAAACGGATACAAATCAATCATGAAAAACATAAAAATGATCATGAAGACATCCACATGCTATTAGAATCAAGAAATACATGATAGCCTATAAACATCAAAACATGTGGCTAAATTAGAAATCATACAACACAAATTATTTATCAAAACATGAATCATTAAAAAAACATAGTCAACCATATGATTTGCATGACAAAGACATGTGCATTAAACTTATGATAAACATGATAGCTAAAACATAAAGAGAACACAAAATATGGGTCCATACTAACATGGGTGTCTCAATAACTAATCATGTAAAGCATAAGTCTAATAAACATGGCAAATATCATACTAATCATGAAATAATGAAACATGATTCAATAAGAACAAAAATCATAAACATCCAAATGGTCATAATGCATATGCATGTGCATTAGATCTAGGGCATACATGTTAGTTTAAACAATGTGAGAACACTAAATATAGATCCATATAAGACATAGGTGCTCAAGTAACTACACATGTATAACACTATTCTAAAGAGTATGGCATAAGCATAATGAACAATAAACCATGGCATGCTATAAATAGATGAACATGAAAAGCATGCAATTAAAGAATGGGAGTTAGAGAATGATACCAAATCGATGAAGGTGCATCTCTAATTCTCCAAACCACGGTGGTCCTCCCACCAAATCTCCTTGAGAGTGAAGCATCCAAATGGTTCTCTTTAGGCACGGAACGCATCCACTCCAAGGCACCAACACTCTCACGTTTTGCGAGAGCTCCCACCTACATCAAAAAGTATAGAGGTGGTCTTTGGTACCCATTTCTTTGTGGGTCCACGGGGTTAGTATCTTTTCTCACCCAAACATAATTAGTTGCCAAATTTTCATTATAAATACGATCATAACAAAATCTAGCAAGGTGGCCTTTACGACACAATGTGTACATGTGTACACGTGAGCATACATATGATGATGGTGATCATGAAAAGCATGTGTATGCCTAGATGGGTGTGCATGCATAGTTGGAGCTTGTTTCTTGCGAACCAAGGATTCCAAACGAGTGTGATTTAAAGCACATTGGCTCAAAGTGGAGCCCAAACAATCAACACTTTTCTTCAAATTATTTATATCATTTTCAATGCTAGAAGATAAAGTGGAGCATGCAATGGAAGTGCTAGAAGTAGAAGCTATGCTAGCATGGCAAACATGAATATCAATATCATTTTGCAAAGATTTATTTTTATTTAAAACCAAATCCAATTCTTTTGTAATTGCATCAATATCATTTTTCAAAGTGAGATTTTCTTTAAAAGTAAAATCTAATTTTGAAGATAAGATCTCATTGTGCTTTACAACATCATCACAATCATTTTTGTTTTTCAAAAATCATTTTCCTTTAAAGCAAAGTTCGAGTTGAGATTTAGTGAGTCACATTCACTTGTAATCTCTTCCTTCTCTTGTAACATCAATTCAAAATTAGAGCATAAAACCTTTAATTCATTTTTCAAAACAAGATTATTATTTTCAACAAATCATGTTTTTCTAACAAATTCTCAAGCTTTTGAACAAGTTCCATATTTAAAGTTTGAACTTCAAAACATCCATGACAATAGGAACTAGAGCTATCATCTATTTGAGAATCCGATTGTACCTCAAGGAGTTCTTCCCTTGGACCATGAGGCATTGCTCTTCGGACTTTTCTCTCTTAGATCTCCTCATCTTGTTGATAATCCTTGGAAGCTCAGGAGAAGTCAAGATGCTCCAAACTGCAAAAGCCGAATCATAACGATCAAAAACATGTAATAAATGTTCATTTAGAGATGCTCTAAGCGCCCTAAGTGCTAATGCATTGGCCTTCTTATGCTTGCTACTATTTGGAGGGATTCTATGGTAATGGCTTGATAAACTAGATGTCCTAGGTCTTTTAATTGTTTAGTCATATTAGCCTTCCAAGCATCAAGTCTAAAATGATCAAACATAGGAGGGCTAGCCATAAGTGCAAACTAAATGTGTGCAAATGAAAATGCAAATGAAGATTAGCAAACCAAGATCTCACTCCTAGGTGGTTAAACCTAAATATCAGGAGCGCTAGCTCTGATACCAATTGAAAAGTCACCTAGAGGGGGGGTGAATAGGTGACGATGCTAATCTAGTGAACTTAATGCAGAATTTAAAAAACTAATTGCAATTACAACAATGATGCACACACAAGCAAGTATAAGATATAGCAATTTGCACAATACACAAAGTAAAGAGAGAGATAGAGAGAGAGAGTCAATGGATCAAACACAAACACAGAGATATGTTATCGAGGTTCGAGCACCCAGCTCTACATCCCCGCCTTCGACACACGAAGGATTTCTAATCACTAGCTAGTTCACCAAGAACTCTCACAAGGAGTACCCAACTCCTCTCTTTACAATCACAACCTCCTCCTTGAGGCACAACTCCAAGCCAACAATCTCCTCACAACTTGAGGATTTCAAACTCAAAACCAATACAAGGATCACCTCACAACCTTGAGGGATACAACCCAATAGCCAAACTTCCTCAACACAATGAGGGAAAGGCACAAAGCCAAGCTAAAGATAGGGTTTACAACTTAGTGGTTTCAAACAACAACCACAAAACAATCTCTTTTTCCCACACAAAATACTATAGAAAAGATATAGTAGATTTTAGCTCAAGTGTGGAGAAAACCAAGGGATTTGAAACCAGCAACTCAAAGAAAATCTTTGGGAAATAAATGAAACCAAGATAGAGAAGTTCAATTCAAAAGCTTTTCCCAAAACCCTTTCTTTGATTTTTCAACCCTAAAGAAAACACCAAAAGATTGTTCAAATCAAGCTCAAAAACTTCTTTTTATTGCTGTAAAAACACCAGAGAGTATGCAAAAATTCGCACAAAAATTCTTAGAGAAAAACTCTTGCAAATGGGGTATTTATAGGCTAATCCAGAAAATAGCCGTTGGCAGCAGAACTGCCAGAAATACCCTGCCGGTCGACCGCCCGGTCGACCGCCCAACGGTCAATTTTTGACCGTTGTCAGCTACCGGTCGACCGCTCGGTCGACCGAAACAAACAGAGAGCAACTCTGTTAACAGTCGGTCGACCGCCCGGTCGACCGGCAAACATGCACACTGATACGTGCATCAGCCAGAACCACGGTCGACCTGACAAGACTGACATAGGCACGGTCGACTGTTGCGGTCGACCGGCTCATATCAAAAGTTGAGTTTAAAACACAATTTTGAAAAGACTTTGATTTTTATGAAAATATCTTTAAATAGTACTAAGTATAAAACATAAAAATTGATTTGTAGGCAGAGGATTTTGTATCAAAATATTTTTATCTAATCATTTTTACCAAAAACCAAAAACTGTATTTTCTAAACTTGAATAGAAAATACGTTTTGTCTAAAACTCATCCAAATACAAAAACATGATATTTAAACATTTTGAACATGATGCATATGGATAGAAATCCAATATACATGAAACATATACATATCATAGTTTTTGTTCTTAATTCCAAAATTAAGTATTGTTAAAACACATGATCTAAAACTCATGAAATAGGTATATCAAAGTAAGTTTGTCTAAGAGTTGAAGCATGCATGTACATAGAAAAATCTAATATACATTAAACCATGTAAACTTGTTTTGATATAATATCTATTCATGCAAACCAAGATCGGTTAAACCAAAAACCGAAAACCAAAACATGATACGCGTGTGTTGTGAACTTGAGCTTATCATACTATTCTAATCTTTACAATTAGGATCTAAACCCAAAACTAAACTATGGTACCGATGTCTTCTTGTTGAGTGCAATCTCCAAGCCGACTCGATCCAAAACTCTTTGATCCACCGAGAGCAAGTGCTATATATGATCTTTGATGCTTGGGCTCTTGAATCAACATGTGGGTAGCTTCCAAATCATCTTGTTGAAGCTAATCACCTACTAATAACTTGATTAAAGATCTGAAACTAAAATCACAAGATTATTAGTACACATAACTACATGAGTTAATCATCATCAAAACTAGAGTGGAAGGCCTTTGGGCCAACAGGAACATCATCACCTCCCTTGGCGGAAAAGATCTATATTATGCCGGGAGCGATTCGGACGTTGGAAGCGACACCTCCAACAAGTGCTACATGGTCCAAGGGGATAACCCCTTGAGGTAAACTCCGAATCCGATGATGAAGACATGTCATATGATGAGCTTACTACCTTTTGTCATCTTGTGCTTGAAAAATATGACATGCTTAAAAAGAAGAATAAAAATTTGAAAAGAACATTGCTTGCATGCATAAAGAACAAGATTCTTTTAGAGATAACATTGCATACTTAGAGAAAGATAATAACAAATTGAAAAAGGATTTTGATTGCATGTTTAAAGAAAAAGATTCATTTAAAATAAGGTTGCATGCTTAGAAAAAGAAAATAAAGATTTGAAATATGAGAATGTTTCCTTGCTTGCAAAATTGAATGATTTATGTGAAGGGAACACTACTTTGGAAAAAAAATTGCTTTGGTGAAAAAAACAAAAGGAAGATGTTTTAAAGAAAATAAATTTTTGAAAAGAAAAATTTGTGAAAAAGAAAAAGATTTTGTTTCACAAAAGAAAAAGGAAAGTGATTCTTTATCTCATCATGTTTTTCATGCCACCACTAATGAGATTAAAGATTTGAAAAATAAAATGGATGGTTGAGTTCAACTTTGAACTCTTGTGCTTTTAATCATTCTAGGTTGGAGTCAATGTTTTCAAAGAAACAAACTCCACACATTCATGCACATCATAACCATGCATTTGCTTATGTTGCACAACATGATCACACTCCTACACATAAGCATACTAAGGTGTACGTATGTACACATTGTGGCCGCAAAGGCCATTTAGCAAAATTTTGTTATGACAAGTTGCATTATTTTAATTTTGCTAAAAATAAAAATGCTTGGGTGCCTTACAACAAGACTAACCCCAAAGGACCCAAGAAAATATGGGTACCAAAATCCCCACCTTTTGCTTTTGATGTAGGTGAGGGCTCTCACAAGACGTGAGAGAATTGGTGCCTTGGTGGTGGATGCAATGGACTCTATGGGCACATCTTAGACGCATCACTATCAAGGAAGCTTGGTGGGACAACCACCATATTTGGAGCTTTAGAGTTGGTAACAATCTCTAAACTCCTACTTTTATGTACATGCTTTTAATTTCATATATCATATAGCATGTTCATATTTTGTGTGCTTCATGTGGTATTTACATGCTTAGATGTAGAATGTGTCAAACTTGCATTTATACATATATGATTAGTGAACTACAATTGACTCATATATATTTGAACTTCATGCTCACTTGTATCCACTATATGCATATGTATAGACTAGTTTTGATGATTCTCTTTTATACATGTTTTTGCCTATTTTTATGCTTACTTCATGGTATATGTATTTTTAATTCAAATCTAATAAATATACATGTATACCCATGAGTCTCTTACTTTCATGCAAATACATTTAATAGACTCTTTTATACTTGGGATATGTATGCATATTGTTAACTTTGGATATACCATACATATACCTTGAAGTTATTTGAAAGAAAAATGAATTTTTATGTTTGATAAAAATAATTTTCATGTCTATTTTAAGCTTCATTGACTTTTTTCATAAAAATGCTATTTACACGATCGTTTAACACTCACACTTTTGTTAAAATCATTTTGAGCATTATAGACCATGAGTGCTTAAATTTTTGTGTGTCTAGTTATGTTTATGAAAAATATAAGATTTGATATATTTGAAGAATCTTTAACTAGTTTTTTAAAAACAATTTATACTAGTTATTTATTCTTCAAATAGTTTTTGAGATTGACACATGATTCTATTTTTCTCAAAATTTGATGCTTCATGATTTGAATATTAGTTTATATATTAGTTTTGTCAACACTAGGATTTATACTTGTACATATCGTGGGCCACAAATAAATCTATTTATATTTGTGCTTGAATGCTTATTTGAACCCATGAAATGTGCTTGTATTGCTTGGTTTTGATGATACATACATTTTTAAACTTGTATTCCCACTTTTTGGATTTGATTTATGATCATGTGTTTTCATTTCATGTATATGTGTATTTTGTCAAACTTTAAGATATACATGTATACCTCTTGAGTCATTTGCCTTTAATGCAAATCATTTATATGGACTCAATTGTGTTTAAAGGATATGTATGTATACTTATTGTGTTGTCAAAACATACATATATCTTGAAATATAAATTTTTTAATAAAAATGTGTGATGATTTAAAGGAATATTGAGATTAATTGACATTTTTGCTTTATTCCTTGCTTGAAGGATTCCGTACTAGTTTTTAAAACATTTCACATTAACTAGTGCAAATTCTTCATATGGTAGAGTATATGATAAGCTTACTCTTCAATTGGTATTATTGGATATTTTCAATTGGTATCAATATGATTTTTATATACTCATATTTTGATTGTATGTATGAATACTTTCAAATTTAAATTATATCAATTTCTATTGGTATTATCTTTTCATACATGTGATCTTTTGTGTTTTAAGAGAGTGAATCAATTGTTCTTAAAATACAATGTATATGCTAAGCTTAATTCAACTTTCATTTGGTAACTCTTAAAGCTTATGCAATATGTTTTCAAAATTGATATCAAAATAAAAAAAAATGTTTACTTGATATCTCAAAATGTGTTTTATTAAGAAAAATTCAAAATTTTTGATTTGTATTTCCTATATGCAAGGAGAGCTTAACATCTCTTCTACATATAGATTCATGTTGAGTGTATTGTATATTGAGGAGCTTGACAACTCTTCTTTATATGATATACGTATGTAGGGGGAGCTTCACATCTCCTCTTATGCATTACATAATATGCGTTATGTGAATTAGGGCTTGTCATTCCTCTTTCATGTAATGTATATGTGTAGGGAAGCTAACTTAGCGTCTTCCTCTTCATGAATGTATATCGCATATAAATCTTTATTGATTGATTTGTATTACCCCTTCTTGATCTCTTTGTTTTTGACAAAAAGGGGGAGAAAAATTTGTTTGATTTGATTTTACTTTGAACCCTTTGTTGATGATTGACAAAAAGGGGGAGAAGTATTTGAGTTTATATGCATGTTTTCATTGCTTAAGGGGGAGAAGTATTTGTCTTCCTTGTTAATTATGCATATATGTTTTGTATTGCAACTAGGAGAAAAAGGATTTCATGTTTTATCTCCATACATTGCATACATATTTATGTGTTTTCATTGCATATATTATTGTTTATTTGTTATGCATGAGTTAAGGGGGAGCTTCTTTGGAGCTTTACTTTAATCCATGCATATATAACTTCATGAGTTTTGTCATCATCAAAAAGGGGGAGATTGTTGGCCCAAAGGCCTATCACCCTAGTTTTGATGATGATCAACTCATGAAGTTATGTTTACTAATGATCTTGTGTTTAATTAGTGACAGATTCATTATCAAGATTTTAGTAGGTGCATAGCTCAACAAAGGATAAAATGTCAAGATTTGGAGCTAGCACGGTGTGATCCAAGGAGCTTTTGGATCAAGCTTGGACCAAGTCAAGAAGATGAGAAGCCTTCAAGTGAAGACTTCAAGAAGATGAAGACTTGTGTCTAGGTATAAGATTTTGTTTTTAGATAAAATGTAAAGGATAGAGTAGTTGGTGGATTGCTCAAGTATTATATCACACACACACTCTTGATAGAATTGTTTTCATAAAAGATTTTTTAGTTTAGAAAAGATTTTTCTTTGTGACAAAATACTATTTGGTTTTTGATATTCATGTTTACATCTTTCAACCAAAATCAAGTTTATGCTTAATGCCAAAAACATAGATATTTCATCTTGATTGTGTAGTGGATCATATCCATACACACTATGCTTTAAAAGTATATCTTGTTTTGTATTTGATGAAGAGTTTTGGAAAATAAGTTTTTTGGAAAATACAAGTTTTCACATGAGCCAAATATTTCCATATTACAAAAATAGTCCAAATCTTTTATAACATGCCTTGATTTTGTGCAAGCATGTTTGTATATCTAAGTATATTGGTTAAACTATTTTTATAGATTTTTATGTATTTTATAGGATTTTTATGAAAGCCAAAAGACCAACATTTTTCTCCCAAGTGCTGACCCAGAATTGGCTTACGGGTCGACCGGGCGGGTCGACCGGAACCAAGGGCAGGTCGACCGCAAGGGTCGACCGACGTGCACAGAGCCGTGCACGTCTGTCAGTTCAGTGGGCGGGTCGACCGGGCGGGTCGACCGGAACTGAGAGCAGTGCTCTCTGTTCTTTTGGGTCGACAGGGCGGGTCGACCGGAGGCTCCAACGGTTGGATTTTTGACCGTTGGGGGTCGACCGGCCGGGTCAACTGGCAGGCCTGACAGACCCCAACGGCTATATTTTTCTGGCCTATAAATTTGAGGGTCTTGTCATTGTTTTGGAAGAAGATTTTAGGAGAGTTTTGAGCCAGTTTTTCCCATTCTTTTAAAAGGGTTTTCTCCACAAATTTGAAAGCAAATATTTCCTATCTAAAGGGAAGATTTTATCAAGAGTGTTAAAGTGATTCTTTGAGTTTTCCTCCACTATTCTCTTCCTAGTTTTTCTTACACAAACACTTGAGCATCCATTGATTATTCAATCCTTAGGAGTGTTGTTGTGAGAGTTTGTAATTGGTGATCAAAGTATTTAGATCACCAAGAGATCATTTCTTGTACTTTGAGGAGGCGGACGTGTGTGTCCGCGTTGTTTCGAGTTCGGGTGCGAACTCCGTGTTTGAGGTGCGGCCTCGGCAAGCTTGTAGGGCTTGCGTGTGTACGGGACTAGGGAGTCCGAGGGCTTGTAGGTGTTGCGGCACCGAGGAGAGATCCATTGGGATCTTGCATAGTGGAAATCCTTCGTGTGTCGAAGGCGGAGATGTAGAGCAAGTGTGCTCGAATCTCGAAACAAACCCTTTGTGTTTGCGATTACTCTCTCTCTCTCTCTCTCTCTCTCTCTCTTTGTCTCTTTTATATCTTGCATGCTATTACACGTCTTTATTATTACATGCTAGATATTCCTTGTGCTCATATTGATATACTTGCGTGGGATTGTTTGCTAACACTTGTATTCAACCAAGAGAGCCAACGCGGCACCTCAACCCATTCAAGGGGAATCTAGAGGAGTTTGTCCAGAGCCCTTCACGGGGAATTCGGCAACACTCTTTGGTTATACGTGGTGTTTAATGTAAGAAGTTTAATTAGGTCATAATTGTTTTTAGCTTCCGCATCATTTGGCATTAAGTGACCATTAGATTAGCCATCACCTATTCACCCCCCCTCTAGGTGAACCTTCAATAAGTCCCCAGAAGTAGTAACATGATCTCTATAGTGTTGTGTGGGGAGCATAATGATAAGTCCCCAGAAGCAGTAGCCTGAATCCCTGAGCTGTAGTCTCAGCCAGAGACGAGACCAACTATAAATTTGAGCCATCAGATTTATTAGTCTTCAAGTAATAACTCATCTTATTCATAAGTGGATGTATGTGTACCAGTAACGCATACCTAAATATATGGATCGGATGAATAATAATATTAAGAACGTGGGATATTTAATAACTCATTTGTTCGGATCCTAGTACTCACGTATCAGACCCGAGTGAGTTTTATCAGAGTGCGAACTCTAGATGGACTATAAGTGATGTGAGATACTGGTAAAAAGGCGATTAGAGAATCAAACGGTACTGATTATTATTATTGAATAACTTAAAATGTAAAACCTTTATATTCTCCAGTTATAGTAATGAATCATTTAATCAGGTGTTATGCCCTGAGTTGACACCCTACTTTATGACATATAATTTCTGTGACACAATGAGTACTCCAGACATACTCTAGTTCTGTTACTCTAAGGGAAACTCAAGTTGTATGAACTCAGATGACGACGACATGGGGTATATGGTATATAGATGAGAGTTTTCTTATTTGGATTATCCCTTCGACATATCAATCTTATGAATTCACAATCTGAGCTTATACAATTAGTTTTGTCCACATTTACACGTAACATATTATTAGATGTCTCATTTACATGATCATGTGTGCGTATATTCACAACACAGTTTTCAATGCATGCTCCCTTTATTCAGATTTATTGATACACATGTACTTACTTGATTTCGATTCTTTGCTGATTTATGATTTTCATTTTAAAGTTAATTGTTATTGCCTGTACCTGTATGCCTGAACCACATCACTTGATCATGTACGCGTGTAATGCCTGAGCATGCTAACTGGCTTTATCTTACGTACCCGTTTGGTTGCTTTCTGATAACCCTGGACCTTCATGTCCAGATCTTAGAGCCTGGACTGTGGTGGCCCTTCTATAGCTGATCTGAGTACGTAGTGGAAGCGTGGATTAGTTGTTGTCTATCTGGACCCTCTTTTCTTCCAGCCCCCTATCGATCGGCTCGTGAGATTCTTATCTTGCTACTCGTGTATATTTTTCAGTCTTTTATATTGCATATCTTGCTTTTTGCGCTTCTTGGTGATCTAATATTCTTGGGATATTGTATCATGCTCTGTGATAACTGTGTACTTGTGTTATTATTACTGGAATGTATATTACCACTATGCTTCCGTACTTTGATTCTTGTCTGTACTGATGCTTAGTGTATATATGTGAGGGTATTTTCGCATTGCGTACATACGTTGTAGTAGGGTCTCTGCGGAATAGGGGTGTTACTTATATATTTCTAATTGATACATTATTTGGTAATATCTCCTAATTTTCAGGTACTTGTGTCTCTTCAGAGTCTTTTTGTTCTTTATCTATTAATTATATTACGTGTTTTTGTTGTATGTACTCTTGGAGTACAATTTTTATTTACTTTTTTTGTTTCGTGGACTCTTTCGGAGTACCAATTTCTTTATTCAATTCTTTTAGCCTTCTCTATTGGGAACCATGTATTTTGCACCAATTATTTCTGGTTTAGGGTCTTCATTATCTATTACAATTTCTAGAGCGACCGCATATACAAAGGTATTATCAATAATAGTTTTCTTTCTATTACAATCTTTCACTTGTACTTATATAATTTAAAGAGATCTCTTCAGATGTATGCACTTCTTCTTGTGTATGTGCCTCTTCAGGGGCTATTTCTTTATTAATTTTAAAGTGATCAATTATTTTCTCTTAAATATTACTTTTTTGAAAATTTATCCTTCTAGTGTTCTTTTCTTTCGGAGTTTTTTATCTTTTGAACCACAGGACTACCTATCTGCAGGCATGCTTTAGAAGTATTATCAGATTATCTTTCAAAGATATCAATCCGAGTTGGAGTATTTTCAGTCGGTATATTGTAGGATCTATATATGGCATAACTTAACACTAGAGGAGGGTGAATAGTGTTTAAATACATTTTAACAAGAAATATTAGTAACTTGAAAAGTATTGAATGCAATCACAGTAAATAATATCAATCCAGAAAATTAATCGCAAAGACAAGAAAATTTATCCTGCTTCAGTCCTTAAGACCTACATCCAGTCCTCAAGTAAACTGCTTGAGATATTTCTTAACTTTGATCTTTAGAACTAAAAAATCAACATTGTACACCAATTAACAAGTTCCTATGTTAATTGTGTTGGCCCAAAGGTCCATCACTCTAGTTTTGATGATGATTTTCTCATGTAGTTATAATATTAATGATCTTGTATTATTTAAGTTTCAGATATTAATTAAGATCTTAGCTCGTTGTTTAGTTTCTTCAAAAAGACTCAGAGTCAAGCTTTTAAGCTAGCGCGTGTTGATTTAAGAGCTCAAGCACAAATAGCACATCATGAACTCAAGAAGGTGTCTGTTTCTCAGGAAAAAAATGAAAGCGTGTTCTTTGTTTGATTACAAAGAAAATTACAACGGATCAACAATCAGATTACAAAAGAGGAGAGAATGACTAGATCTCCCCTTAATTTAAAGCTGAGTTCTTGATGTAGCGGTGGAAAGAGAATCTTGTTTTTCGTTGACCGGGTGAACGCCAAGCTCTTTTGAGAATCTTCTCTTCGGATCACGAACAGAGTAGCACATCTCCTATCCAAATGGAACCTCAAAGAGGCTTGAGCAAAAACTTGTACTCAGAAAATAGAAGAGTTTAACTCTTTTTCAGGGCTCCTCAGCTGAAATTCTAATCAAATTCAATCCAGAATTCTCTTTGACCAAATTCGATTCACCCCAAATTTTGACTAAAAAAAGTCCTCTCTCTCTAATAGCAAACTGAGCTATTCATAGAGACTTCAGGGGTAAAATTGTCCCCTAAAAACCTCCATAATGGGGTTAACTCTCCTCATTACGTGGGCACTAAATGATCTAATAATGAGGGCAATAATAACTAAGACGCAGGGCTCTTCCACAGTTGAAACGCGGGCTTCAGGCTCTGCGTCTTGGCATTACAGTGAAACTGGGATGCGGGCTTCGAGCCTCGCGTTTTGACACTGCGGTGATTTTGAGTCGCGGGCTTCAAACTCTGCGTCTTGGCATTGCAGTGATGCTGAGACGCAGGCTTCGAGCCTCGCGTTTTGGCATTATAGTGATGCTGAGACACGGGCTTCGAGCTCTGCGTTTAGCTGTTGAAAATGCTGGCTTCGAGCTTTGCGTCTTGGCTTTGCAGTGAAGCTGGGACGCGAGTTTCGAGCCTCGCGTTTTGACACTGTGGTGATGCTGAGACGCGGGCTTTAAGCTTCGCGTTTTGACATTGTAGTGAATTAGCCTCGCGTCTGAAGTATAGACTCTGCTATCTGATGACTGTTTTCAGTGATTTTTAGGCAGTCTACAGAATCCTCTCCAAAGTTTTCAAAATTTCGCGGTTGACTGGGATGGGTTTTGAAATACTTTGAATTTTTCTTCTAACAACAAGCTCTTAAGATTGGACTGGCAATCTACTGAGATACCTTGAGCTCGATCCCGTCTGGATCTTGGTCTTCAAGTGTGTACTGTTAAACTCTTTGAAGCCATCAGAAATGATCATCGTGAGTGTCTAGATACGCAGTCCAGGCCTCTTTGGTGCTCTGGGCTGGTTGTTGGTGTACTGTTGAATTAGGAGAATAATCATATGCTTTCACCAGTGTACTAATGAACTGATTGTAGAAGTAAAGACTGAACGCAGGTCTTGTAGATGCAAAGGTCATGTTGCCTTAGAGACGCAGACCTCGTCTGATGTAAAAATGCGACTCTCATTCATTGGAGAGACGCGAACATCAAAGTGGAGACGCAACTCTCACTTTGTTGAAGTGACACAAACTTCAAGATGGAGACGCGGACTTCTCTTTTTCTGAAGAAACGCGGCTCTGCTGTTTTATCAAGGTGCGAGTTTTCCTCAAAGTGAAGACACACCTTTCATTTAATGCAGAAATGTGGCTTTGAGCGTTACAAACGAAACTTGCAACTCTCGCTGGGAATAGAGGCGCAACCCTCTTGTTTTGCCAAGACGCGAGCCAAAGAATACTGAAGAGACGCGGTCTTCGAAGTGGAGACGCAGCTCTCACTTTGTTGAAGTGATGAGACTTCGAGGTGGAGACGCGGACTTCTCTTTAGTAAAGAGACGCGGCTCTATTAAACACGAGACTAGCATTCTGGGTGCGTTACCACGTGTCTAGAGGAGTTTGAAGAGACGCTGTTCTCTTAGAATGCGAGGTCCGCGTTATAGGCGCGTTGCCACGCGTCTGGTGATGATTGGTCTCGAGATACGGTCCGCGTATCTTGACTAATTACTGTATCTATAAAAAGACAGCAGTCTTTCAAGAGTTATCATTAGGCTCTTTTCTTCTCCGTTGAACTCTGCGTCAAGAGTTTTAAGAACTTAAGAAAAGCTTCGAGCCTTTTCTTTCTTTTCTCATCTTCTCCACAGAATTCACTGTCAAAATGGTCCCAAAGACCAAGCCTGTGCTTCATCGTCGAGCGCTGTCACTCCAGAGGTACAAATGAGAGGTTCCTCTATGCAGGAGGCCCCCATTTCAGGTAATAAAACTATTCGAATCGGTTTTTGCCACTAATGAACTTGAAGAGTTATCTTAACACTTAAGCTTTTTCTGAGCTGAACCGCCAACGCGAGGCTCACGCCCGTGTTTGATTTTCAGATGCGACTCTTGACTGGTAGGCAAGACGCGGATTTGACGACCTCCGCGTCTTCACTTCATCAGCTTGAGTTTGTATCTTTTATTGAACGCGGGCTTCGTTGAGCCTTGCATTTGATCCTAACACTTAATTTTTCTAAGTGGGGGGAGTAAGATGCGGACTTTGTGTGAACCTTGCGTCTCTGAGGTTTGACACGAGTTTCACTAAGTCTTGCCCCTAATTCCAACACACAGAGAAATTTCTAAGTTGTGAAGTTACAAACACAGGCTTCAAAATGAGCCTCACATTTTTGAGTTTAGACGCGGCTCTGATTTGTTGAGAGGACGCAACTCTAATTTACTTAGAGGACGCGGCTTTAAATTATTGAGAGACACGGCCCTAGATTGTTGAGAGAGCAGGTCCGCGCTCTTCAATTTGCTGGAGAGGATGTAGCCCTCGAGTCGTGGAAGGACGCAGACTTAAAACCAGCCTTGAATTGTTAAGGATGCGGTCCTCCTTTTGTTGAGGGGATGCAGCCTTTAGTTTGTGAAGGGACGCGGATCGCAAAACGCGACCCTTGAAGCATCACATGCAATTTATAGAGACGCGAAGATCTCGCTGGCTTTTTTGAGGCAAAGTTGATATTAACGGTTGGGGATGCGTGTTGTTGGGACTTTCCGGAGCAAAAATCCACGTGTCTCACCCAGACTGGATTTGATATTCGCGTAGCGAATTAAGACTATTAATTGACTTTTAAGAACGGCTTTGATTTTTATGCCGTTAATTATTGGCCATTAGCGAGCCTATAAATAGGCCATGAGCCTCTTAACTGTCATCATCTTGACTGTTTTCCTTCGCGGGCATGTGCTCTGAAGAACTCCGTCTTGATTGTTCTTCTTCAAGGGTATGTGCTCTAAAGAGCTTTCAGAGTTCTTCAAAAGAACCCAAATCTTCGATGCTTTCTTGCAATCTTCTTCGAAGATTATCATTGTTAAGTAATTTCAAAATCAATATACACCCTTCAGGCGCTTTCATGGTCGTGCCTTATCGGATGATTTCCAACCTCCAGAGAACTTTTCTTCAGGTAGGAAATGGCCTTTTCAATGATAAAGCTCGATTTCCTTGAAGCTCTGTCATCGCCGGCCATGAAGAGACTTTGTCTCTTGGTCTCTTCCTGAAACCTCTTTCTTGAGATCGATGCATCCATGCTCTGCAAACGCGACTTTCATGTTAATTGATAAAACGTGAGCTTATTGAGTTCTAAGTCTCAAGTTCTGCTGACGCGAGCATGGTGAACTCCGCGTTTTGAGATTTGAAACGCAGGTTTTGTATATGAGGCTCGTGCTTGGAGTTCATGTCTTAGAAAATTTTAAGTCTGCTCTTTTGAGATCTCTTGGACGTGAATGTGGCAAACTCCACATCTTGAAGCCTTAGACGCGGGTTTCTCATATAATACCTGTTTCTGAAGCTCATGACTTGTAAAATTTTAGGGCCCACACCTGTGCCTTTAATATTTGCCCAGCGTTTCAATCCTCAGACGCGAGTCTAATATTAGACTTGCGTTCGGATCCATACTTTCTGTCTTTGTAGAGTGTGGCGAACTCTGCGTTTGCGAGATTCGCGTATAGAGTTCATGACTTCAGCTCTGCATTGTGCTCCCGGCCTCATGTTTTCTGACTTTGTAGAATTTTAACCCTTGGTTTTTTTCTTGCAGGTTTTGGCGATATTGATGGTGCTGGTTCCAGTGTCTTTGCCGCGTCCATTGGAGGATATTTAGGATAGCCAGCTTGTTCGATTGCGACCACTTAAGAAGTCAGAACTTCTGTCTAAGGGCGAGGAAGATCCGCGTGATTGTCGATACACATCAAGACATTATTGGACATGATGCACCAGTAATGTCTCAGATCCTTCCTGATTACTATGAGCATGGTGCATTTGAAGGTCATGGGAAAGAAGACGTCATCAGTAAGGTCTCGGATCCTCCTTTCACCAATCTTGCTTAAAGAGGTGACAACAATGAAAAACCCATGCTCATTAGATGACTTTCTGATGGTGGAGCTTCCCATTAAGCGAAGGATTACGGCCTTGTGAAGACCTTCGCACCAGTTGGTCGTGTGGAATCAGAATGCTCCCCTGCATTTCGACCTCGAGAAACACCATTGTTCTCAAGAGGAGAGGAAGTTGATCTGCTGTTTCTGGCCACAGTCAAGAGGACGAGTTTTGTATATCTTCAGTGTTTCGAGGAGTGAGTGTAGCCTTTTGCTGAGCAAGAGGGACTTCTTTGTACTCCTTTACTGTAACACTCAATCTTATTGTATAACAGAGCGTTCTGTCTCACTTTCATATTTTTGAAAATCAATAAAGGTGACACTTTTTCTTGTCTTCTTATATATCTTGACTTTTTTTTGTATTAAAAATCAGACAAGTAGAATTGATTATCTTTGATTTTCTAAAAATGTAATATTTTACTTTAGCAAGTCAAAATTGGAAAATTCTATTTAAAGAATTTAAAATTCACTGTCAGAGGTGTGATGTTAACTTGACAGGAGTTGAATAGTTTATGTGGTCTTGCCAATCTATGGATGAGAAGGACAAGTGAAGTTTTTACCATGTGGAGGATTGTGACTAAGTCTTCATCAGAGGTTTAGTATTAACATAATTAAGACTCAGCTGGGATTGATGAAAACACTGTTGAAGGTATGATGTTAACCTAACAGTGATTTTAAGTGGACCTTTCATTCTTTTGACAAGAATAACAAGTAAGACTAGACCCATCGGGGATCTAAGAATCTTTTTACTGTCAGAGGTGTGATATTAACTTAACGGGTTGGATTGAATCTTGTCAGAGGTGTGATATAAACTTAACAAGGATGTAAGCTAGAGGTGTGATGTTAACTTAGCTCCATAAGATTTTCAGTTTCATTTGGGAAAACTGAAAATACCACTTGCATAGATGTAGTGTTAAACTTGACAGTGGAGGTAATGCTAGAGGTGTAATTTTGAATTTAGCACTAGTCATCTCGACTTCGATATGAAAGTTCGAGGGAAAGTCATTGTCCTAGGTGTATTGTTGAACTTAATAATGAACTGGATGTTAGAGGTGTGATGTTAAACTTAACATCGCTCATCTCAACTTCGATATGGAAGCCTGAAAAAAAATGACTGTCAGAGGTTTAATGTTGAACTTGGCAGCAACTTAATCACTGTTAGAGGTGTAATATTAAACTTAACAGTAATTTTTCAGAGGTGTAGTGTTAATATGACAAGAGTTGATTTGTGATATGAGCAATTTTGAGGACTTGTAATTCTATTGAGGAGAATTGACAAGTGAAGTTTAAAATGTCAGAGGTGTAGTATTAACTTGATAAGAGTTGATTTGCAATATAAGTAATTTTGAGGACTTGTGACTCCATGTAAGGGAGTGACAAGTGAAAGTTTGTACTCGCTGGGGAGTATTAAAACTTTTCACCATTGGAGGTTTAGTGTTAACATAGCAGTGATTGAGCTTGTGGACCTACCATTCTATGGGAGGGAATTGGCAGGGGACTTTAGAGAAAAATAGAATGAATTGTCAGAGGTGTAATATTAACATGACAAACATTGATTTTCTAGGGGCATGAGAGGTTTGCTGTTAGAGTTGTAATATTAACATAACAGCGAAGATTTTGAGTGAGTTTTATTGTCAGAGGTTTAATGTTAACTTGACTGACTTCACTGGAGATTGAGAAAAATGGCTTGTCAGAAGTTTACTGTTAACATGACAAGTCTTTACTCATTTCGCCAAGGAAATAGACACAGTTATTTTGTGGTCCTACCATTCCATGGACGAGAATTGGTAAGAGATTTTGGAGGGGAGGACGGGACGAAGTCCCTTAAGATTTTTAGCAAACCCTCAACTATCAATGAATTTGCTATGCCTTTATCAACTATCATTTGAGTTGGGCTAGCCATGCTATTCTCCTCAGCATGATGAGTTGTCGAGAACTTATATTGGACTTAAAAACTAACATTTTCCTCTATTCTTAGCCGCCAGGGGTGTCAGATGTTCATAGATAAACAAGTGAAGAGTAACAAGACTAAAACTGAAGTTTCACACTTTGTTTCTTCTTTGATGTTTACATCATGCATCATGATGTAACCAGCGCTCGGTCGGCTCGACAATGATCGACCGTAATGTGTTCCATTGAAAAAAGAAAGAAGCTTTTCTTTGGCGCTCTTTCAAACATCTTGGATCTGAAAGTTTTGATCATAGATGTAATATTAAACTAATCATAGGAAGACTCCTGTCAAGGATAGTACTTCTTCAAGAATCTGTCATTGATCGGCAACATGAGCGTATCGCCGTTTGGGGTTATAAGGCGGTATGCTCCATTCGAGTAGATTGACTCCACTACAAATGGTCCTTCTCATTTGGGTTGGAACTTCCCTTTGGTCTTATGCGTCATCACCATGGGTCTTCTGACAGCTAAGACAAAGTCACCTTTCTTGAAAGTCTGTTTCTTGACTTTTTTTATTGAAGGCTTTAGTAATTCAAGCTTGATAGAGCTCAATTTGTTGTTGAGCTTGCATGCGTTTATCGTCCAAAACTTTCAGCTCCTGGAGTCGCAGTCGATGCTTCTCCTCATTTATCATCTCCGTTGTCAAGACAGCGCATAGAGATGAGATCTGAATTTCTAGTAGAAGTACGAATTCACACCCGTCTACCAAAGAAAATGGTGTGGCTTTCGTTGGGGTTCTTACTGTTATGCGATAAGGCCATAAGAATTCACCTAACTTATCATCCCAGTCGCGTTGGCTCTTCAAGATGAATTTCTTGAGAATTTTTTCAATAGTCTTGTTGAAAGCTTCTGCAATACTGTTAGCAGCTGAATAGTATACCGTTGAAGACACACTTTGGATTCTAAACTTGTTGCAGAATCTCTGAAAGGCTTGGCTGACGAACTGAAATCCATTATCATGGACAATCCATCGTGGCACACCAAAGCGGTAGACCACATGATGTTTAATGAACTTGATCACGTCAGATGTCTTTACCTCCCTCAAAGGGATAACTTCAACCCATTTAGAGATGTAATCGGTTATGGCTAAGATAAACTGATGTCCTTTGGATGAAGGTGGGCTGATAGGACTAACCACATCCATTCGTCACATTTCGAATGGTCATGAAGAAGTTATAGGTCGGAGGTGTCCCGGTGCCTGGTGAATGAAGTCACCATGGATCTGACAAGCATGGCATCACTTAGCGTAAGTGATGGCATCAGGGTTCATTTTTGGCCAATAATATCCCAGCCTTTGGAGTCAATCGCTAAGTTTTGGATCAGGATGGTGAGCTCCACACATGCTATCATGAGCCTCTTTGAGTATTTTCTGTGCCTCTTTATGTGACAAGAAACGGAGGAGGATTCCATCATGCGATCGGCGATACAGTGTTCTTGTGATCTCATTATAGTAGAATTTAGGGCCCTTCTTCTAACGACAGCCACCTATTTAGGGTCATCAGAAAAAATGCCGTATAATGATAGTCGATGTACGGGAATCACCAATCTCTAAGCTCTAGACCTGCTGAAGTCTCTAGAGCTTCTTTAACTTGAAGGTCTCCTGTCGACTTTTGGTTGTCTTCAAAAGCAAATCTTGGACAATACAAATCATGACTATAGACAAGTACTTTCTTTGTCGCTCCAGCTGGAAGAGCCAAGGAAGCAGCGAGAGATCCCAGTGCATCTGCATATGCATTTTGCTGGCGAGGTACATTGTCGATGTAGAAGTTTCTGAACCTCTCTTCCATGTGGATAGTTGTGTTATGATAGGATACCAAGTCTTCATGTCTGACCTTGTACTCCCCACAAACCTGATTAACGATGAGCTTTGAGTTACTGTGTGCATTGAGATTTTTAATGCCAATCTCATCGGTGATTTACATCCCGATTAAGAGAGCATTATATTCTGCTACATTATTAGAACATGCCTCAGTTAATGAGAATGCACGAGGGATTACGTAGTTCTGTACGGAGACAAGTACAACCCCTAATCCTACTATGATATTTCTTTAAGGACCCGTTCTTGATGCGCCGTCGAAGAAGAGTTGCCACACCTGTCCTTCGAAAGATGTCTGGGTCAAACAAACTTCAGTGATCTCATCTAAGAGATCTTCATAAAATTTGGTCGCCCTTAGATCTGGGTGCTCAGCCAAGAAGTCTGCCACCGCTTGTCCCTTCACGACATTTTGAGGCAGAAATTGCATCTCATATTGGAGAGCAACATGGCCCATTTTTCCAACTGACCATTTAGTGATGATGGCTTCGTCATAAGCAATCTTAAAAGATTGACTTTTTATATGACTGTATGGTTTGGCCTACCAAGTAGTGTCGCATCTTCTGGACGGCGAATACCAATGCTAAGCATTCTTTTTTGATTGGGTTGTATCGATGTTCAGCTCCGATCATTGTTCTACTCAGGTAGTAGATTGCCTGCTCGTATCTATGATCATTATTTTGAGATAACATAGCTCCGAAAGAATGATCCATCGCTCGCATGCATATCAGAAAAGGTTTTCCTGACACCGGAGCGTAAGGACAAGTGAATGCGTGAGGTACTGCTTGATTTCCTCGAACGCTTGTTAGCAAGCATCATCCCAGATGAATGAAACACCCTTCTTCATCAATTTGGTGAAGGGTTCGCATCATCCTGAGAGATTTGAGATAAACCTTCGGATATATGCTAGTCACCCTTGCAGTCCTCTATGCTCTCTAGGATTCCTTGGAGGTTGCATCTCCTGGACATCGCGAAATTTCTGGGTCGAGGTAGATTCCTTTGGATGTGATGACAAACCCTAGGAATTTACTGCTGGCAACCCCCAGGAAGGATTTGTTGGGGTCATCTTCAATTGATGCACCCGCATGATATCGAATATTGTCTTCGGATCTGCTATGTGATCGCCTTTGGCACGGCTTTTCACTGCAATATCATCTACGTAGAATTTCACTATTTTGCATATATGCTCATGAAAAATTGTATTCATAGCCCTCTGGTATGTCGCCCCCGCATTCGTCAACCCGAAAGGCATGACAGTATAGCAATATACCCCCAATGGTGTCCTAAAAGATGTATGCTTCTCATCGTCAGGGTACATCTTAATTTGATTGTACTCAGAGAATTCATCCATGAAAGACATCCGTTCAAACCCACACGTATTGTCTATCATGACATCCGTGATAGGAAAGGGAAACTCATCTTTAGGACACGCCTTATTAAATCACGAAAATCAATACAAACCCGGATCTTCCCATTCTTCTTGGTGACGGGGATGATGTTGGCTACCCAGTCAGGGTGTTGTTCTTCCCTGATAAATCAGAGTCTATAAGCTTTTTGACTTCTGACTGGATCGCTTTCATTATCTCTGGGCAGAATTGTCGCTGCTGTTGTTTGACGGGCTTCACCTCTGGATTGATGTTAAAGCGATGCATAGCCACTTGAGGATCAAGCCCAGGTATATCCTCATAGTTCCAAGCAAAATATCTATGCACTCTCGCACAAGAGATATTAGATCCTCCTTCTCAGGGGGTGATAAGCTTTCACTTATGAAGATGGGCTTGGGATTAGCCTTATCTCCGAGATTAATCTGGGTAACCTTATCCTCTGTGGGTGGTTCGCGTTGCTCAAAGCGAATATCCCAGAGAGTATTTAGGTATTGGATCCAAGGTTCTGTATCTGCCTGGATAATTTCTTCATCTCCATCTTCCGGGTGGCTTGTTGAAACCATATTTACTAAAAGGTCTTTGAATATGTTGCTGACACTGACATCTAACTCCCATGATGACGTGCCTGACGAGCGGCTATGATATAATGACTCTTCAGACTCAGAGGCTGACAGGATTAGAGTTGACACAAAATCCAACCCCTTGTGAGTTCGATGATAATAATCAGAAGCTTTCCCTTTTGGGATGAAGGATTGAAGTAGTGTTCTCTTTCTTTGCTGAAGTTCAAGCTAGGACCACTTATTAGGTCATACCCCATGTTCTCTATCATTCTAAGTACATTTGGCTCATAATGAGAGAATTGAGGAGATTCATTCTCGCTTTCTGAGTCTTCACAAGTCGTTGATTTGGACTCGACTCTTCCGAAAAGAATTGGTTTTTAGCCTTTGTGTCTTGCTGGGACCTCGAAGAAAGATCCTTGCGCATCACTGATGCCTTGATATACCGTGAGAGAAGACCCTACCGGTACATGCAATGATGTCAGGGTATCTATTGCCGACCAGGGTCATCATCTACATCAGTACTAATATCTGATAGCACGGAATCAGAAGCAAACATAGAAAAGTAAGCCAAATCTAATTCTTCATTAATATAACACTCGCCTACATCATTAGCAGTGTTATTGACATCGAGCTTATTAATGCTCGTTACAAGTTGGTTCAGCTCCCAAAGACATTCTTCTTCTGCCTCTGGCTCAACATCAGCTTCATTACTAGAGTCTGTTTCCTCTGGCTGGGATTTTTGTCTGTCTCCAGAGAATCCTGGTACAGGAGAGAATCTGTGAAGTAATTCTCTACCCCCTTGAACGGATACCTTTCAGCGATCAACGTTCGGACTTTTCTATCCCCGTTAATATACTTCATGACTTGATGGAGAGTAGAGAGGACGATCAAGTTACGATGAATTCACGGTAGTCCCAGCAACAAATTATACGAAGTATCTGCGTCAATAACGTAGCACATCACCTCAGATCTTAGGTCCCCAATTTGACATTTGAGTTTAATTTTCCCCATTGGGCGCGCACCATTGGCGTTCATAAATGGTAGTTTGAGTAGCGCTCAATTGGTGAGTGGGGATTCCCAAGTGCTGCATGACCCGGTGGGGCATGATGCTCAACGGGGATCCTGGATCCACATGAATGCGGCTCACTTCAGACGATCCAGTATACCCCGTGAAGTACATGGGCCTATCATATTTCCCTTTAACCTGCATGTCATCTGGAGTGAAGGTTATGCAAGGGCATGTTGAGAGGCGTGGAGATAGTCTTCTTTATCTTCCTCTTGTGGTTTAGTCGGGATCTGGGTCATAAAGACCTCAGCATCAACTAAAGCTTCTTTTAGAGCTTCTCTTGTTGACTTTGACAGTCTCAGGAGCTCGTAAAAGGTGATCCTGGCCGGGATGTTCGCCAGTTCAGCCAAGACATCAAAGTGGTAAGGTGCTGAAGTTCCTTCCGCTTGGTTTTTCAGGAGAGCCTTGGAATACGGAATCTCTTTTTGCTTCTCCACGGGTGGCTTTGTGGATGGCTTGCTTGGTTCTGAGGTGGGTTTAGGCGGATTTGCCACCATCTCGTCATATTTCTTCAAGTATGACTGACCCGAATGAGTTTCGGCCACAAGCGGTGCATTCAACTCTACAGCAAGGATAATTGTCTCCTCCTCTGAGTCAGTTAGCGAGGGGACATCAGTTTCTGCTTCCTGGGAGGAAGCATACACCACATTGCAAGGCGAGGCTTTTGATTTTCCCTTTGATTTCTTGTTGGTAACAGTAGTCCATTGTTGGCCTTCCACAAGGTCGGGATGAACCCACATGATTTCTCCCTGAGGAGTAGGAACAGGTACAAGACCTTTCTTCTGTTGGTGGGGTGGATCTATGTTGAGTACACTTAGTTCCCCTTTCGCGATGGGAACTACTCCGGCCGGCGTTGGAGGCTGTACCCCGAACTGAAGAAATGACGTCATGTTAGCTGTCATTTTCTTCTGCTTTGGGTGGAGCTTGAGCACCTCTGCATCAATCAAAACTTGGAGGATGTCTTTGAAGATGTAACAGCTCTTAATAGGGTACCCCAACATCCTGTGGTACAAGCAGTAGTTGGGATTATCGATCTTCCGACGTCCTCGGGACGTCTAACTTCGGGAAGCTTTAATATGTTGCTCTTATTCAGTAACTTGAACAACGAATCGACGTGCTCATCCTTGAAGAAGTACTATTTGTAGTCGTGTGGCTGACTTGAAGAACTACCCTCTAGTCGGCTAAGGTTTAGTGGGAGATTTTGTCTCTGCTGCCAATGTATCCTTCCTTTTAGATTGAAAAGATACTTCTGGCGTGCGCCTTGTCGACTTTTCGGGTATGGGCTTATTTTCTTCTGCTTTAACCTTGGTGACAATCTCTTTTGCCTGTTCGCCTTGCTGAACTAACTGTTTTCAGGTACGGCTTTCAGCAACTCCTATCTGAGCTAGGTGTGAGGTTTTCAAATTGTGACAGCATGTTTCCACCAGGGTGGCCTGGGTCATACCGCTAGGACATCAGAGTGCCATATTCTTAATTCTCTCCGCAAATGTTTTAACTAACTCTCCTTTTCGTTGCCTCGTTGTCAGGAGAGTTGGCATTGTAATCTCCGAGTCATCTTCGAAGAGCGTGTAAGGAAAAAGCTTCTCCAGATCACCCCAGTTCTTGATGGAGCCTTCTGGGAGTTAAAGCATTCAAAAGCGAGTCCCTTTAAAGTGCCGATGAACAAACGTGCCAGGATGGCATCATTTGATACTACATCCCTGTCTTAGACTTGAAGTAGTATATGTGCTGGTTCGGTGACCCTTTGCCGTCGAAGGCCTGTAGGGTCAGAGCTTTGAACTTAGGAGAGTACGGGACAAGATCCCACTCAGCCAGGTAAGGCTAGACCACTCCTGCTTCTTGAAGACCTTTCTGATTGGTGAGGGCTTCAAGACGCTGTTCATTCATTCTTTTGGAATGAGTGCTCCCATTCTCTGAATTACCTCCCTCTTCGGATGGAGGCTTGGATGACTCGGAATTAGAATGCTCCTCCTCCTCAGTATGTAAAGAAGACAAGCTTTCATCTTCCTTCCGTTTGCCCTTGGACTTCTTAGAACGAGTCTTGGCCTTTGGCTTCTTCTTGCCTTTAAGCAATTGCAAAAGCATCTGCTTGAGGGTGTCATAGACTCTTGTTGAGCGCGAATCATATCGAGTTGTTACCTTTAGGACTGGGCTTGCTGTTCAAAGCGCCTGGCCATTTCTTCAGGAGTGCTTGCCATATACGTGAAATCTTCCTTCTCGATAGAAGAGTTCGAGGCCTGTGATTCTGCAATGACAGAGTGTGATTTTCTTACTTTAATGCCCCAGGCAAGGGCACTATAGTCAACTGGGCCTACCATGCCAGTTCGAGTGCGGGTATGCCGGTAAACTCCTTCCGGTTCAGTGTCAGACTCGTCAGAGCTGACTATTGGTTGTATCCCTTTACTTCTGCTTGGTGTAGTGCTTGGACCCACCATGTTCGCAGTGACTTCACGGTACTCTGTATCAGAGAGAGTTCTCCTTGTGCGAGAACGATGCCTTTTGGCCGATTGGGAGACTGACGTAGAAGATAACCATCTGAACACCAACTGTTTGCTTACATGCGAGCTTCAGTGGCATTCAGAGAGCACCGCTGTGATGAGCCTGAAAATACACCTAAAGGGGGTGAATAGGTGTATGGCTAATCTAATGATAAATGATGCGAAATTAAAAACTAATTGCAACACACTTAGTGTAACCAAAGAGTGTAGTCGAATTCCCGGTGAAGGGCTCTGGACTAACTCCTCTAAATTCCTCTAAATAAAAGTTGATGTTCTATATAAAGCTCTCTTGGTTCAACACAAGTATGGGCACACACAAACAATACCAAACATATATGTATGATATGAACAATATGAAATAATGCAAGGTATAAGAGAGAGGTTTAGAGATAGTGGATCAATCGCAAACACCAAGATATGTTTCGAGGTTCGAGTCACTGCTCTACATCCCCGCCTTCACACAGAAAGATTTCACTAATGCGCCACATAGGACTTCCCACACAGGGAACCTCCACTGAAGATTTAGGTAATATAAACTTGGAGTACACAACTTCTCTCTCAAACAACAACAATCTCTACACAAGAGGCAAGACACTAAGCCACACAAGATCAACCTCTCAATAGAGGGATAGACACAAAGCCAACACAATCACCTCTTCACTAAGAGGGATAAGGCACAAAGTCAAACAACCACAATCACCTCTACACTTAGAGGGATAGCTACAAACCCAATTGCACAACCTTCTCTACACTTAGAGGGAAAGGCACAAAGTCAAAGCAAAGGAAGGGTTACAACTCTTGGTGGTCTCAATAAACCACAAACCAATTTTCCCACAAAACAAAGATCCTATAGATAGGATAGATATGATAGCTCAAGTGTGAGAAAACAAAGAGTTTAGAAAACAAATCAAAAAGAAAAACTCTTGGGAAAAACTCTAGATAGAAATATAAATGAAGATCAAAACTAATTCCCAAAGACTCTTTTTATTTGATTTTTCCAACCCTTTAAAACAAATAAAGATAAAATCTTTTAGCCCAAAAAACTCTTGAAAACTTCTTGCTAAAACGCTTAAGAAGATGAAATATTTTGCTCTTAAAATTCTTATCAAAAACAGCCCAAATGGATGGGTATTTATAACCCATTCCAAAAACTAGCTGTTGGGCCAAATCAACAGCTGAGGCTGCTGTCGGTCGACCGCCCGGTCGATTGGCCAACGGTCAAATTTCTGACCGTTGTGCCATCGGTCGACCGCTCGGTCGGCAGAGGCTGGATCCAGAGAGCAGAGTTCTCTGGCCGGTCGACCGCCCGGTCGACCGGGGCCAGATCCAGAGAGCAAAGCTCTCAGGATGGTCGACCGGCCCGGTTGACCGGCCCTCAATCCATTTGGCCGTGCACGCTTGTGCACATCGGTTGACCGGACCGGTCGACGATTGATCGGCAGAAGGCCAGGTCAAACAGTTTATAGGGATTAAAACTTGATCTTTTTACCTTCTAAAAAATCCCATAAAATACATATAAATTCCACAAAAATAAGTTCTTTTAAGATCTTTAAATACCAAACATGTGTGACCAAAAATCAACAAATATTACAAACAATTTGAACTATTTTTTGTGATATTGAAATTGGCTTAAACATAAAATCTGTATTTTCCAAAACTTGAATTTTTGAAATGAAAAACCGTTTTCTCTAAAACTCATATGAATAAAAAAAAATAAGATATTGAAATAAATTTGAAGCATATTGTATATGGATAGAATCTAATATACATGTAAGATATATATCTATGTTTTTGACATGAAATTCAAAATTGGTTAAACCAAAAACCAAAACCAATAAACTTTAAATTTTTGTGTGTGTGTGTGAACTTGAGCATATCAATACTATCTACCTTTACACAAGATCTAAACATTCTAAACTAACAAACTGAAGTCTTCTTATCTCCAAGCTGACTCGATCCAAATGCGATCCAATGAGCTTGACTCCAACCGAGTGCTAGATGCGATCTTGACGCGCGAGCTCTTGAATCAACACGTGTTAGCTCCAAAACTTTTTTGTTGAAGCTAAACACCTACTAATATCTTGATCAATTACTGAAATTATTTAAACACAGATTATTAGTAAACTATAATTACATGAGTTAATCATCATCAAAACTAGAGTGATGGGCCTATTAGCCAACAATCTCCTCCTTTTTGATGATGACAAAACTCATGGAGTTATATATGCATGGATTGAGGTTAAGCTTCATAGAAGCTCCCCCTTAACTCATATATAACAATAAACAAATGGATATTCAATGAATGCACATAAATCAAACAACACATATATGCATAAATGAGGAAATAAACATAAATAAACTCTCCAAATACTTCTCACCTTTTTGCATAAACAAAAACATATATGAATTAAAAAAGAAAATAAACACGCATATATAAACTCTCAAAATTCTTCTCCCCCTTTTTGTCAATTCATCAACAAAGAGGCGAAAACAATTCAAACAATATTTAAGATACTAATTGAAAATATACTAATTTATGATAAAGTTATATATCAAAACATTATGATACCAATTTATGATACCAATTGAAAATAAACAAAATTTTTAAGATACCAAAAGATACCAATTGAAAATATCTTGTAAATTTTTGATACCAATAGAAAATGAAACATTGTACTTTTTTGATATCAATTGAAATATATATTGTAAATTTTAATACCAATTGAAAGTAAAAACCAATTGAAAATACACACCAAATTTTTGGGTAAACACAACTCATTTTGCAATAAGGATACCAAATTGAGAATAATGCCAATTTAAGATTATTGATACCAATATTGAAAATGTTAGCATATGCCAAAATAAAATATTTTTCATCATAAAGAATGAGAGTAAGATACCAATTGAAAATAAAACCGATTGAAAATACCAATAAAAACGATTGAAAGATGAAACACGAATTTTTCTCCTCCTTTATGAAATACGAATAAAAACGATGCATAAGCTTGTATAAGATACCAATTGAAAAATAATTGACATTAAGGACTAAATCAAGCTTAGTATAAATATAATTTGTGCTTTAAGATGTAAAGATATTGTAAGCACAATCAAATCATATATATATGAAAAAGAATATACCAATCAAAATTGATACTATTTGAAGTTTGAAGCATACATATATAGAAAACACAAATATGAGCATAAAAAAATATCAATTGTGATACCAATTGAAAAATATAATGAGGATCAAGTGTATAACTCATACCTACCACTCTATTCGTGCACAAGTTAAAAGATTTTCAATTTTGAGCATACAAGACATGGTCGCCCATCCAGCCGCCCTTAGAAGGTAGGGATTTTCAAAAATATGATTTAAAAATAATTCAGTATATTTAAAAACTCTACCAAAATGAAGAATAACGCAACTAGTTTTATGATAATCTTGTAAACTAGTACGAAGTCCTTCAAGCAAGGAATAAAATAAGGATATATCCATAAAAAAATGAAAATCACTCAACAATTGACACTTAAAGTCTATAAAGTACATTTAATACTCATGAAAACAAAGTCATGAGAAAACATCAAGTAATGTGAGTGTAAAAAGTCATGTAATCAACAAAATCATGGAATAAGGCATTTAAGCTCAATGAAATTCCTTTGTAAACATAAAAAATTTAAAAATTTAATTTTCATCAAAACAATACTAACTCCAAGGCATATGTATGTTTTGTCTAAAATTAAAGGTATACATATATATCCTAAACACAAATGAGACCATAAAAAAAATTTCATGAAAAGCAAGTGACTCAAGGGTATATATGTATATCTAAAGTTTTAAACAAAATTAACATATACATGAATCTAAACACATTTTCATGAAAACATGTCCAAAAATAGGGAATACAAGTTACAATGTAAGAATCATCAAAACTAGGCTATACTAGTACATTTAATGGGTACAAATGAGCAATTAAGCACAAACATATAATAATCAATTTGTGGCTCACTAGTTGTACAAGTATATACATAATTTTTAATGAAAACTACATCTTAAACATGTAATCAAAACATGAAGTGCAAAACCATAAACAAACATGATCATTAAGATAAATGCACGTGTTTTAGAGCTATGATATACACAATAGCTAAACTAAAGTGAGAATATAAAAATATAAGTCCATATAAACATGGGTGTATCTCAAATTCTACATATGTATATCACAAGTCTAATAAGCATGACATTTTATATAATAATCATGAAACATCAAAACATGCTAAAAATCAATAATGAAAGCATGTAAACTAAATGGGATTTAGAGATAGATATCAAAACCATTAGGGCTAATCTCTAGATCTCCAAACCATGGTGGTCCTCCCACCAAACATCCTTGAAGGTGATGCGTCCAAAATAGTGTCCATCAAGCACAAAAGCATCCACCATCAAGGCACCAATGTCCTCACGTCAAGTGAGAGCCCACACCTACATCAAATATAATAGGGGTGGAGTTTGGTACCCATACTCTATTGGGTCCATGGGGGTTAGCACCTTTCCTAATACAAACAAATTTATTTGCAAAATTTGAAGTATGTATTCTATCATAACAAAATCTTGCAAGGTGACCCTTAGTCCACAATGTGTACATGTGTAACCATGAGCATACATGGTGTTATGTGTATGAACGTGAGAAGTATGTGTATGTCGTGGTTTGTGTGCATGCATAGGAGGAGCATGTTTCTTGCGAAATATGGATTCCAACCGTGTGTGGTTCATGACACATTGGCTCAAAGTAGAGACCAAACAATCAAAACTTTTCCTCAACATACATATATCATTTTAAATACTTAAAGACAAAGTAGAGCATGCAACACTAGATGATGAAGCTATAGTAGCATGACAAACATGTGAAGAAAAATCATTTTTCAAAGAAACATTTTCCTTTGAAACCAAATCAAGCTCTTTTGAAATTGAAGCAATTTTATTTTTCAAAGATTGATTCTCTTTTAAAACAATTTCAAGTTTTGAAGACAAGACCTCATTTTTCTTCAAAACATCATCACAATTATTTTTACTCTTTAAAATTTTGTTTTCATTAAGAGCAAGTTCAAGTTAGGATTTCAAAGAGTTCCTTTCATTAGAAATCTTATCCCTCTCTTGCAAAGTCAAATTAAGTTTTGAAAACAAATCCTTATTTTTCTTCTTTTATTTTAAAAGTTTTCTTTTTCAAAAGTTGATACTTTTCAAGCAAGTTTTCACACACAATGGAAAGCTCTTCATTTAAAGTATTGGCATCCATACTATCATAATCATCATTAGAAGAGCTAGTACAATCATTTAGATGAGTTTCCGACTGTACCTCAAGGGAGTCATTCCCTTGGACCATGTAGCAAGGCTGGTCGGACTCATCTCCACTAGATTCCTCCTCCACATATTTCGTCGTTTGTAGCGCGGGAGAAGTCAAAGTATTCCACACTGCAAAAATGGAATCACAATGAGAAACCATAGACAAATATTCTTTACTTAATGTTTGCCTAAGTGTCTCTAGGGCTTGTGCATTAGCATCTATATACTTGTTATTATCAAGATAAGATTTCTTGGTAGTAGCAAGGTACATATTGATCGTGAGAAAATCGTGCACAAAAAGTGTTTATTTTGAAATCGATATTTAAAGTGTGTGTGCTTTGGCTTCCTCGATACTTCCGTTATAGCATAAAGGCTAAAATGAGTCGAATCCACAAGGACAGGAGGCGATAGAAGCTTTACCGGTTGATTCACGTATGTGTTAAAGATTCTTCAAAGTTTGAAAGAATGAAAAGAAAGGAAAAGAAAGAATGAAAAAGAGAAGTACGGTGAAACACAAAGAAGTGGGAAACATAAAAAAGAATGATTTTTGTAGTTTTGTTTGTATGTCTAAAACAAAGTGAAAAAGAAAGAAAACTCATGGCTACTAACTACTAATGACTCCACCAACATGCTAACCTCTTAGTGATAGTTGCCTCATATGTATCATTGGCCATCACTAGTCCTTGGTTCAGGAGTGATTCAAAGCATGACCCATATGTAACTCATCACAACCCAACTCAACAAACAAGTGCAAGCTACACTTAAACTATCAAAACTAAAGGTAAGAGTGGAGTAAAGTAATGTTAGCTTGTTAGTGGTTAGGAAGTTAGAGTGTTAGATCCATCATCATGAGCCATCAATGGCTTTTGCAAGAGCAAGGCCAAGTGGAGGCTATTAGATTCATGTGGATTATCAAAAAAGAAGTTAGACTAGTTGGTGGTTAGTAGTTAGTTGCCATGAGAGAAAAAATTAGCTAAACATGTAAAAGGGTTAGAGAAGAAAACAAAGATAAGGTAAGAGAGCACGTTTCATAGATTGTCACCTTCTATTACAAGCACTCTTGCTTCCTAACATGTATCACGCTCTCTCTCCCTATTACAAGATCTACAAAATAGAAAATACAAGGGAGGAAGAAGAACTAACCTAAACTAAACTATCCTAAACTACACATGAAGAAAACTACCCTAAACTCTGTATATATCTCTCTTCAGAGCACAAAGGGGGTATTTATAGGTGAAAGGGGCACCAAAGGGTCTGTACGGAGTCGCGCGTCGAATCTCGGCGCGCGGCTCCACAATATTGCCACGGAAACACAGCATTTGTCGTGTTTTTGCGGTAATACTGGGGAGGCGTGCATAGCGCCGCCTACTGCGCGCTTCCCGGGTGTCCCCCTGTCGGATGTACTTACTGGTTTTCGGATTTGGTCCCCTGATTTTGATGAAACCACCCTCCAAAGTCAATGACTATCTTTATAGGCCTTTAATCACCAATTAAATGGTGATTTAGGGTCTTCTTCTTTATTGCACACCATGGACCTAGAAACATGCAAGAGAGGTGTTATTAGCAGAATTTAATATTAAATAAATGTGAAGATGTGGTATGAAATATGCAGTTTTAGTGACTAATCACACATGCAATCCTATGGCTTTCAAATATGTACTCATCCTAATCTTTCATACATCGATGTTAGAAACATCAAACATAGGAGGGGTCATGAAATCTATGAGTGTATAAACTATATGTGTGCAAATGCAAATATAGATTAGCTAACCAAGATCTCACTCCTAGGTGGTTAAACCTAATATCAGGAGCGTAGGCTCTGATACTAATTAAAAATACATCTAGAGGGGGGTGAATAGGTGTATGGCTAATCTAATGACAAATAATGCAAAATTAAAAACTAATTTCAACACACTTAGTGTAACCAAAGAGTGTAGCCAAATTCCCGGTGAAGGGCTCTAGACTAACTCCTCTAAATTCCTCTAAATAAGAGTTGGGTGCTATATGAAGCTCTCTTGGTTCAACACAAGTATGAGCACACACAAGCAATACCAAGTATATATGTATGATATGAACAATATGAAATAATGCAAGGTATTAGAGAGAGTTTAGAGATAGTGAATCAATCACAAACACTAAGATATGTTTTGAGGTTCGAGCCACTGCTCTACGTCCCGACCTTCACATAGAAGGATTTCCACAAATGAGTCCACACAGGACTTCCCACACCGGGAATCTCCACTGAGAATTTGGATAATACAAACTTGGAGTACACAACTCCTCTCTCAAACAACAACAATCTCTGCACAAGAGGCAAGGCACTAAGCCATACAAGATCAACCTCTCAATAGAGGGATAGGCACAAAGTCAACACAATCACCTCTTCACTAAGAGGGACAAGGCACAAAGTCAAACAACCACAATCACCTCTACATTTAGAGGGATAGCTACAAATCCAATTGCACAACCTCCTCTACACTTAGAGGGAAAGGCACAAAGCCAAAGCAAAGGAAGGGTTACAACTCTTGATGGTCTCAATAAACCACAAACAAATTTTCCCAAAATAAAGATCCTATAGATAGGATAGATATGATAGCTCAAGTGTGAGAAAACAAAGAGTTTGGAAAATAAATCACAAAGAAAAACTCTTGGGAAAAATCCTAGATAGAAATATAAATGAAGATCAAAACCAATTCCCAAGGACTCTCTTTTTCTTTGATTTTTTCCAACCCTTTAAAATAAATAAAGATAAAATCTTTTAGCCCAAAAACTCTTGAAAACTTCTTACTGAAGAACTTAAGAAGATGGAAAATTTTGCTCTTAAAATTCTTATAAAAAACAGCCCAAAGGGATGCGTATTTATAACCTATTCCAAAAACAAGCCGTTAGGCCAAATCAGCAGCTGAGGCTGCTGTCGGTCAACCGGCCAACGGTCAGATTTCTGACCATTGTGCCATCAGTCGACCGCCCGGTCGACCGAGGCTGGATCCAGAGAGCAGAGCTCTCTGGCCGGTCGACCGGGCCAGATCAGAGAGCAAAGCTCTCAGGACGGTCGACCGACCCTCAAGCCATTTGGCCATGCACGCTTGTGCACATCGGTCGACCAGACCGGTCGACCGACTTCTGTTTCTGTCGACCGTTCGACGGTCGGCAGAAGGCCAGGTCAAACAGTTTATTGGGATTAAAACTTGATCTTTTTACCTTCTAAAAGATCTCATAAAATACACATAAATTTCACAAAAATAAGTTCTTTTAAGATCTTTGAATACCAAACATGTGTGACCAAAAATCAACACATATTACAAATAATTTGAACCATTTTTGTGATATTGAAATTTGGCTTAAACACAAAATCTGCATTTTTCAAAATTTGAATTTTTGAAATGAAAAACCGTTTTCTCCAAAACTCATATGAATAAAAAAATAAGATATTGAAACAAATTTGAAGCATATTGTATATGGATAGAATCCAATATACATATAAGATAAATATCTATGTTTTCGACATGAAATCCAAAATTGGTTAAACTGAAAACCAAAACCAATAAACTTTAAATTTGTGTGTGTATGTGAACTTGAGCATATCAATACTATATACCTTTACACAAGATCTAAACATTCTAAACTAACAAACCAAAGTCTTCTTTTCTCCAAGCTGACTCGATCCAAATGCGATCCAACGAGCTTGACTCCAACCGAGTGCTAGATGCGATCTTGACGCGCGAGCTCTTGAATCAACACGTGTTAGCTCCAAAACTCTTTTGTTGAAGCTAAACACCTACTAATATCTTGGTCAATCACTGAAACTATTTAAACACAAGATTATTAGTAAACTATAATTATATGAGTTAATCATCATCAAAACTAGAGTGATGGGCCTCTGGGCTAACAATCTCCCTCTTTTTGATGATGATAAAACTCATGGAGTGATTTGCTGGGCACTCCTCTTCTCTGTCAAGTAATCCCTTAGATCTGTCGGAGGGGGATCGAAGAGGCTAACCTTGAGTCTCTGGGGACGAGGACTTTTCAGCTCCCAATGTTAACCTTGCGTCTAACTCTAAGACACAGAGTTCAGAGATGTTGAGCTCACGTTCTATAGAACAGACGCAGTTCTTGCATTTTGGCTTAAGAAGCGGGTCTCATGCCTCTGCTGAGAAGAGACGTGGACCTCGCATTGCTGATTGTCGCGTTCGGCTAGCGACACCTGGGAAACGTGGACTTTATAAGTCCTACATTCTATCGTAGAGACACGAGTCTCGTGTCTCTGAGAAGAGGCACAGACCTCGCATTGCTGAACGTTGCGTTTGAGAGATGAAGCCTCAGAAATATGAGCTTCTTGAGCTCTGCGTTTTGGTCTCCAGACGCAGACTTCGCACGTCTGATGCGATTCAGAAGAGATGCAGGCATGAGCCTCGTGTTCTGTATCTGTTGGATAGATAGTTTTTCTAGCTTCTTGCATCTATTATCGATATGCGCGTCACGTTTGTCGACGTTCGACATTCCAGTTACGCTTAACGGGTTATTGAGAACCCCCGGTAACCTAAAACTGAGGAAGAGAAGGGGCGCGACAAGATCGGACTTCAACGACGTTGGCCTCACGGGTCTCGTGGGAGATGTTGACGCGGGCCACACGCGTTATGCGGCCAGAAATAGCCTTGTTTGCGCAGGCCATCTTTGTGGAAGTCTCCGAAGGGACTTGAGAGCGAACCTCCGAAGAGACTCTGCGGTATTGCCGCGCCACCCTAGGGCTTTTGGAGCCAGATGAGAGGAACTCTTCATACTTTACCTGGTCAAATTCCATGACAAGTGACTCGACCATTTTTTCCATGAAGGTGACGCACCTTGCGCTATAACTTGCTCATCAGTAGAGAAAGTAGTCCCCAGCGGAGACGTCATCTCTTGTTTCTTGGGAAAAGTTAAAAGTGTGTAAATTCTTGTTTGATTGTAAAGAAAATAACAATGGATTAATAATTTGATTACAAAAGAGGGGAGAATGATTAGATCTCCCCTTTGTTTAAAGTTGAGTTCTTGATGTAGCGGTAAAAAGTGAATCTTATTTTTCATTGACCGGGTGAATGTCAAGCTCTTCTGGGAATCTTCTTTTCAGATCACGGATGGAGTAGCATAACTCCTGTCTAAATGGAATCTCAAAGAGGCTTGGGCAAAAACTTGTACTCAGCGAGTTGATAGAAGAGTTTAACTCTTTTTCAGGACTCCTTAGCTGAAAATCTTTATCAAATTCAATCCAGAATTCTCTTTGACCAAATTCGATTCACCCCAAATTCTAACTAAAAAAAGCTCTCTCCTTCCAATAGTAAAATGAGCCATTTATAGGGGTTTCAGGGGTAAAACTGTCCCCTAAAAATCCTCCATAATGAGGGTTAACTCTCCTCATTACGTGGACAGTAATTAACCTGATATGAGGGCAGTTATAACTGAGACGCAGGGCTCTTCCGTTGTTGAAACGCGGGCTTCGGGCTCTGCGTTTTGGCATTGTAGTGAAGCTGGGATGCGGACTTCGAGCCTCGCATTTTGACATTGTGGTGATGTTGAGACGGGGATTCGAACTCTGCGTCTTGGCATTGCAATGATGCTGGGACGCAGGCTTTGAGCCTCGCATTTTGGAGTTATAGTGATGCTGAGACTTGGGCTTCGAGCTCTGCGTTTAGCCGTTAAAAATGCTGGCTTCGAGCTTTGCGCTTGGCTTTGTAGTGAAACTGGGATGCGGGTTTTGAGCCTCACGTTTTGACACTACGGTGATGCTGAGACGCAGGCTTTGAGCCTCGCATTTTGACATTGCAGTGAATTAGCCTCGCGTCTGAAGTATAGACTCTGCTGTCTGATGACTTGTCTTCACTGATTTTTAGACAGTCTACAGTGTCTAACTCTAAGGAATCAAGTTTTGATCGAGTCAAGATTAAGAAAGAAGATTATATCAAAAAAGAAGACTCTAGTTTATAAGAATGCTTAGATTTTTTGTAAAGTTTATATTAAACTTGATTGCTCAAGCTACACACGCACGCACACACACACACACAAAAGTTTGATTTTGGTTTTTAAAAACAGACGTTATAGGTTTCGATTTAGCTAGTTTGCGTCTTGATTTTTTGAAAAGAAATTCTCAAAAATAATTTCATATTATTTTATACGTGTATTAAATTTTATCCATACACATTGGTACTTCAATTGAGTTTGAGAAACTTGTTTTTGTATTTATACAAGTTTTGAAAAACTTATCTTTCAATTTAAAGTTTATTGTTTTAGAAATATAGTTTGTATTTAAAAATTATATTTTATATCTCAAAAAGAAGTTCATATGTTTGTAATATGTATTGATTTTTAATCTCACATATTTTTACTCTAAAGTATTTATGTGAACTTATTTTTGTTGATTTTTTAGAAATTTTAGTTTGTTTTAAAAAGTTTTTAAAATTAAAAAAATATGCTTTTGGCCTAGGCCGCTCGATCGGGCGATTGACAGATGGTGTGACAAGCCACTGGCTTGTGTATACGGTCGACCGAGCATTCGACCGGACGTGCACACAAGCATTATCTTGTGCAAGCGATTGGCCACACAGTCGACCATTAGGCAACTGAGCTGGATGGTCGACCTGCCGAACGACCGCCAATTGTGCAGAGCAGAAAAGTTTGCTTTTGACGGTCTATCGGGTTGACTGGTGGCTCCAACAGCTAGATTTCTAGCCATTAATGGTCAACCACACTCCTGCCAAATGTAGCAGCTTGCCTACAACGTCTAGTTTTTTATTTTTGTTTTTGTTTTTGTTTTATTCCCAAACAATTATATCTTACTTTATTTGGGTTTAAACAGGTTCTTAATGATTGGGAGTAGTCACTAATTGGCTTATCCTATTCCCTTAAATAGGACCCATTGTAGAGAGTTTCATAAGAATTTTTTGACAGAAAAATTCAAGTTTTCAGTTTTTGAAAAAGATTTGAAAAATCAAAAAAAAGTTTTTGAGAGAAATTATTTTTGGGCTACAAATTCCTACATCTTCAAAGAGATTTTCCTAATAGTTTTTCTTGAGACTTCCATTTCCAAATTCTTAGTTTTTTCTCACACATGCTTGAGCTAATCTCCTCTATTTACTCTGTAGAAGCTTTGTTTGTGAGAGTTCATTGTTTGTTGTAGGAGATTGATTACTATGTATTCTGTATTGTATTTGAAGCGGTTGAAGGTTGCGGCCTCGAAGTGAGCTTGCGAGCTCGTGATTATAGGTATTGCAGCACCAAGTGAGGGACTTACGAGTCCAAAAGTTCTTGAGGGGGCTTGTATTATTTAGTGATCTTACAGGATCGTGCATAGTGAAATTCTTCATTACAGTGAAGGTGGGGACGTAGAGCAAGTGGCTCGAACCTCGTAATAATTCTCCCGTGTTTGCGATTGCTCATCATTTCTCTCTCAACTCAACTCACTCTAGTGTATATCATGCTTGCTATTACTTACTTGATATTGTTTCATGTGCTTACACTTGTTTGAACTAAAAGAGCAATTAACCACCTCAACATTTTTTTAAAGATAAATCTCGAGGAGAAGTTCTAGATCCCTTCACTGGGAATTCAGATTCACTTTTTGGTATTTATTTGTGTGTTAGTTTTAGTTAGTATAAGTCTTTAAATTCCGTATTTAATTAGCACATCACTATTCACCCCCTCTAGGTGATTTACAATTGGTATCAGAGCAGGTACTATTGATATTCAGTTTAACCACCTCAGAGCGATCCTTATTCTGCTAATCACATTTTTGTTTATACTCACATGGATTTTCTTACTCCATGTACATTTGATATTCTTGATTTTCAAACTTGGAAGGTTAAGATGAGTATATGTCTTAACTGTCAGAATAGATATTTATCTTGCCACAACTAAATAATTATATCATGAAAATAACAAATATTTTGAGGCTAATGCAAAAGCTATTCACATTTTAAAGCTAGCCCTAAATAATGATTTTCTCTCTGGGTTTACTAACTTTGATTTTGCTTTTGTAGTTTAGAATACATTGATTTCTCTTGGCGAACAAACTCCAAATGATAAGGAGAGAGACTCGGAAGAAAGAAGTGATACTTCCGACATGTGCTTCATGGTCCAAGGGGATGACCCCCTTGAGGTAAACTCGGATTCCGATCTTGACAAAGATGAAAAGATGTTATACGATAAGCTTGATATGTGTTGTCAAGAACTACTTGAAAAATATGACTTATTGAAAAAAAAACTTGAGATTAAAATAAAAAATGATTTTTTATTTTCAAAACTTGACATTGTTTTAAAGAGAAAGAAGTGTTTTCAAATGAAAATTCGATACATATAAAATGATAATTTATTTCAATAGCTTGTTTTTGTATTGGATTCTGTTCATACACATTGGACTTCAATTGAATTTTAATAGCTTTTTTTTTGTATTTATACAAGTTTTTGAAAAAACTAAAATTTTCATTTAAAAGTTTAGTTTTTTTTTGAAAAATACGATTTAGTTTTTTGAGATTGAATTTATTTTTCTCAAAAATAAGTTCACATGTTTGTAATATGTGTTAATTTTTTTATCACACATATTTGTACTCTAATGTATGTACATGAACTTATTTTTGTAGAATTTATTGAAAATTTATTGGGATTTAATTAGATTTAAAAAAATATTTAAAAAATACAAAAATATAGTTTTGAGGATGAGCCTGGTCGACCGTCTTGTTGATCGGATGTGCACATGCCAAAGGGCTGTGCATGTCGGTCAACCGACTGATTAACTGTTAGAAACTCAATGCTCTCTGTTTGTATTCGGTCGACCGGTCGGTCGATCGCCAGATAGCAGTGCTCTCTAGATGTCAGGAACGGTCGCTCGCCCAGTCGATCGGCAACGCCAACGGTCATATTTTTGACTGTTGGTGGTCGACCGCCCTGTCGATCGACAGGCCAATTCAGCCAGTGATTGGACCCCCAATGGCTATTTTTTATATGGGTCCATAAATAGGTTTTTTTATTAGGGTTTTCACAAGATTTGAGAAAAGTTTTATATCCTATTTTTAAGTACCCTTTTGCCTATTTTCAAAAGAGTTTTCAAAAAGTTTTTGAGCTTCAAATCTACATTTTTAGTGTGTTTAATTCAAGTGTTTCAAAGTTTTAGAAAATCAAAGAAAACAAGTTTTTAGGAAATTCAAGTTTTGTTCTTCGAGTTTCTATGTCTTCATAGAAGTTTCCCTATAGTTTTCTAAAGAGTTTCATTTTCAAAAATTTTGTTTTCTCACAAGCTTGAGCTATTATTGCATAATTCTATCCTTTAGGATCTTGTACTGTGAGATTCTTTGTTTGTGATCTTTGTGGTAACCAAAAATTGTAACCTCTAATTTGCTTTGCGCATTTGGATTTGAGCTCTCCTCATGTGTAGAGGAGTATTAACTTTGTGCCCTCCCTCTTGTGTATAGGTGATTTGCATTATGCATTTGGCTTTATGCCTCCTCTTGTGTAGAGGATTAGAGTTTGTATCCTTTGTAGAGTTTCTTTGTGAAGTTAGTGGAAATCCTTCACGTGAAGGCAGGGATGTAGAGTAAGTGGCTCAAACCTCGAAACATATCCTTGCATATGCGTTTGCTATCTCTCAACTCAACTCTACTTGTTTATATCTTGCATTGTTATTATTGCTTATTCATACATGCTTGATATTGTGCTCTCACTTATTTTGATCCAAGAGTGTTGTTGAAGCACTTCAACTCTTATAAAAGAGGAATCATATGGAAAAATTCTAGAGCCCTTTACAGGGAATTCGCTTTCACTCTTTAGAATTCATTTGTGTGTTACATTTTATTCGCCATAATTTTTATAATTTCGCATTTGATTAGCACTTCACCTATTCATTCCCTCTAGGTGAACTTTCAATTGGTATCAGAGCTACTGCTCCTGATATTTGATTAACCATCGAGGGGTGATCCTTTATTTGCTAATCATTATATTTATTTTACACACATGACATATAATGGTAAATCTAGCATTTATTGTCCATCTAAATTTGATGGACTTAACTTTCCTATTTGGAAGGTCAAGATGCATGTTTTCTTGAATTCATTAGGTAGTAGAGTAGCCAAAGATATTTCAAAACTATTTGTTTGTCCCAAGGGTGATGAGGACTCATGGTCTAAAATTTCCCAAGTCCTTAATTCATTTTAGTGCAATGTGTACATGTATATAGCAAAAAAAAATACACTCAAGCAACAAATATCACTCAAATGTGTTTCCTATGCTACATGTGATGCAGACATACCTTTACTCTAGTACTCTTCAACAGTATTGAAAAAATGTAAATGAATTAAACAAATGCCTAGATGCAAAGTCTAACCGTTTTTTAGCAGTGAGCAGAGTAAGTTAGACAGGAAAATTAAATAGCGCAGAAACCTAAACTTTCGAACTCAAGCACTGATCAAGCCAAACCTGCACAGAAAAATACAGAGTTTAGAAACAGTGTCAGATCCTCAATGCTACCGTGTAACCTAGGGCTAACGGGTTGTGATCCATAGGGAGGTACAACAATGGAATGTTGAGTGAGTCTTCTTCCTAAGTTACTACATTGGTTAAAGATCTTCTTTGTTTAAAAAAAAGAAAAGAAAAAGAAACATTGAACTAAATTAGAAAGAAAACGGAAGGTAGAAGAAGAAGATGGTGTTGGTGGTTTGATTACAAGGGAACTAAGTTAAAAAGAAAAAATATATACAAGAGAAGAAAGAACATGCCTTGAAGTAATTAAAAGAAAGCAAGCGATCAATTAAGTTGAGTAACGATGAAGATAAGTAAGATAGTTCCATTGGCTGTTACTCTCAATATAACTACTTTAAGGAAGATTACATTTAGTGTCACTCTAAAAATAATTCTTCCTTTCTTTTCTGTCATGAAACTCACCTTAATTCAAGCTATAAATAAGGCATGATTAAAAAGAAAGTATAAAGAAAGCAGATGAAAGTAAATAAAGTATTTAAAGTAGGTAAAATAAAAAGAGGTAAATTGAAAAAGAATAGAAGAATCTTTATTAAGTTATCACTATCAATTACAAGCACTCCGTCTTCTCTTTACAATTCTTTTTTTCAAATTGACAACTACAATGAACATTTGAAAAAGAAAAATCCTAACCCTAGAACTCTCTGCGGAGTCCTCCCTTCTACCTTCGAGATATGCATGTATTTATAGGAGAAATAGGACGAGGATAGTCGTACGAAAATAGGGGAGCTGGCGCTCCCCCAGATTCAAAATCAGGCCGCGAAAATATGGCTATTGTCGCATTTTTATGGCAGTATCTTGGTCGTAAGGCCAGGGTCTGGGCGTCGGTTGTCCATTGATCATTCTCTATCTTTTTATCCTCTTGGATTTTGAATATCTGCTCTAAATTTGACGATCTATCTCTTTATCCTCAGCGAACAGATAGGGTGTTCAAACTATCCATTTTTCTCTTGAAATTGATGAATTATCTTATCTGATATATGTAGTTTTCAGATAAGATGACTTTTAAAATCTTTAGATTTGAATCGATCCCTTTTCTTTTGATTTTTTGAGATTTAATTAGATAAATCTGTCAATCTCTCTTTTCTTTCTTAATTACGATGCACGCCACTAAACAAGAAAATACATCAAATAGCAAAGTTTTATTATAAAATAAATGTAGAAATGTGACACATGTGATATTAAATATGTAATGTACGTGTACGATCACACCCCCACACTTTTCTTTTATTCGTCCTTGAGCAAAATAAAAAAAATAAAACCAACCTAACCTAACTCACTTTCATAGGAATCACGGCTCCAATTAGCACGTGCAATAAGCTGTTAAACCTCTAGGTTACCCCTAGAGGACAAATTTTATCTCGTGAGGATTTTCAGTGGATTTCACCCACAAAATCCATAAAGAAAGAGAAACAAAAGTGTTAGTAATTTTGAAAACACATTTTGAAAAGAAAAGAAATATTTGAAGTATTTTGTAAGACTTAAGCAATTATAAGTTTTAGGAATATCAAACTTATTCATTCTTAAACTTAGTCTCTATTCAAAAACTTGTTATCAATCAAGGTAAGGAGTTAAACTGTATTTCTCATCTAGTCTATTATTTTATCCTAAGTCATATGCATCTTTGTGATAGTGAAATTTTGACTCGAGATTCTTTAACTCTAACTCTTATGCCTTATTTTTTTATATTTTTGATGGTATTATCCCTTATTTCTATTAGGCTTTCTAATTTGCCCATTTAACGAACTTTTAGTCAGTGACTTCCAAACCGAACGGTCTTAGGGCACCGGGTGAGAAAACACCCCAAAGACTTAAGGACTCGAGCAAACAAGGCCACAAAACTAAGAATTTTATTTATTATATGAACCACTTTTAGGCGTGAATACTTATTCTTTATGAGGCACAAATATCCAACGTAATTAGAGGATATATTTTTTTTCTTTTTTCTTTTTTCTTTTTATTTATTTATTTATTTTTTATATAAGAATAAGAATATTTGTTTTTGAACCCTAAGTATGTAAGTGTATATAGTGTGCATGTTTCATAAAGGTAAAAATCAAGATTAAATTACTTTTTAATTTTTTTCTCCCTAACCCTAGAAATCAAACAAATAATCTTATTTTGACCAAGTATAAAAAATCTTAATTATGATTCTCCTATTCTATAAAATTAACTTAATTTCTTACAAAAAATAGGTCAAAATATTGTTTCACTTTTCAAAAGTTTTTAAAATAAAAAATGTTAATTTTTTTTAAATAAAAAGAAAGCTTATGTTATGTTAGAACCCTTCCCCACATCTATCTCATGCATTATCCTCAATGTATGAATAAATGCATAAATGCATGAAACAGAAGGAAGGGAAGGAAAATGTTACCTCAAGGTGGTGGCTTCGGTAGTGGTCAGATTAGGCCGCTTCGGTAGTGGTCAGATTAGGCCAGGTGTTGCTACCCAATCAAATAATATGGTGATTCATAGAACCCACCTTTATTGGCCTCTTTTTTATATACATATTTACAATTCTCAATATGAATAGGATCATGTAAGATCTTGTCATAAAAATTATTCTCTTTACATGACCAATCTTGAAAAATCATCACTGAGTCATTATGGTCAATACCTATGTCCAACAAAAGAATGTGACTTGGTGGGATGGTTGAATTGGGTTCAAGAGTGATAGGTCGGGAATCATTATTAACTCGAGAAAATTAACTTTTCGAACGTTGGTTTTGGTTCAAAGTTAAGTTCAAATCAAAGAACTTAATTCCACATTCTTTTCCGATCAATATAATGTGACTATCCAAAAGAGGTGGTCCAATTTCAAAATCTATGGATACAGGAATCAATGTTAGCTCGGTAAATGGGTCCACCTTGGGTAAGAATACTAGAGCTAACATAGATTCAAAAATTAAAATTGAATCACAAAGTTGTGGTTCGGGGTCACATTCATGTTTAAGTTCAATTTCATTGAAATGAAAACTTGTCAATTTGTGAATGGTTTGGTATTGATCAAGTTAAAGATGATGTGATGAAATTGAATCTTGGTTAAAGTTTCCAAGACACAATGACTCTTGGTCCCTATCAATATAGTTAGGAAAATCGGGAATGGTCAAAATTAGGTAGGGAGAGTTTCCTCTTCTTTATCATTTGCGTTGACCCTATGACTTAATTGTGATTCTAACATATTGATGGATTGGTTCAAAAATTTTGGCTTTGAATCAAGTATTTCATACTCTTTTATAAGTCAATAGATTCTTCTTATTGTGGTGGGACTTGAAAAATAGAGTAAGGATCTTGGACTTGGGAATTTTTTGCGAGTAATAAGTGTCGAGAATTGAAATTGTCGTGTAGACTCAAAAAAAGGTTCCAAAACTCTTTTCTAAAGAAGATTTCTCTTTTATAGGTTGACCTTATTATTGAGTATACAAAGCTGAATGTTAGTCATGTTATTGATAGTATGACTCAGGAGAGTTGTATCCTCACTGACTCAGTGAAGAGTGGTGATGATCATCCTAATCTTGTTCATAATACTAGGATTAGGGCATATACTGATTCAGATAAGACCAATCCGGTATACTTGGTTAGTTAAAGTTATGAATTGCCAGATTGAGGTCAGTGTGAAGTATGGATTACTATATGTATTGGAATAATAGTAATTGTATTCCATATCACAAAAATTGTCAAAAACAAAAACAAACAAATAAACTAACAAAAAAAAAATCTAGCCTAAGTTAGTGTAGACCTTAGACCTAGATGACTCCTAACCGGTTAGACTATCAATAGGAGGTATATTGCAGAATCTGACCACAAGTTAATCGGCCAGGTAGGGGCAAGATCAGTAAGAGGTATCCGTACCTAAGCAACGGGTCTAATTATGTCAAACCACTATTTTTCGAGGTTTACCCTCTTAATCCCCAACCTTTGACATCGACTTGGTAAGAGTCAAATTCTAATCAACTTCCCCCTTTGGTCAGTCTCTTATTGAGTCCGAGATGTCCAATGTCTACTCAATTTTAAGTTAGGCTAGGTTTGCGAGTGGGGAGATGATTTTTGAGTTAAGAAAGGGTAATGACTTTCCCACCTTATCTTGTTTATAGGATAAGGCCTTAATTCGTTTTAGTGCGGTGTGCAAGTATATAGCAAAAATTAATACCCTAGAAATAACATACAAGTGTGTTCCTTAGTATACGCAATGCAGACTACCTTGGTCCAATACTCTTCAACAATAATTTAAATGTAACGAATTAAACAAATGTCTAGAATACAATGTCTAAACGTTTTTTTTTGCATTAACAGACCAGCATATTACTGTTGAGATTAGAACAGTGTGCAAAATATGTTAAAAAAAAACTATAAACTGAAGTAGCTAAATCCTTGAATATTCAAGCAACCTACAAGAAATTACAATTAGAAGTTCACCACAAATACCGCGAAAATGCGGATTTTGTCGCGTTTGCGCGTCACAGTTGTGGGCTCTGATACTCTGCCTTCTTGAACAGAGGCACAGAGTAGTAATATGTCTACTGCAGCTCCTAATTTTCAAATATCAGCCCTGCACACAAAAACAGAGAAGAAAAAGTTAAACCATTTAAAGTAAATTAAAAAAAAACTTACCGTCCCTCCCAAGTAATGGCACCAAAATTTGATCAAGCCAAACCTGCGCAGAAAAATATAGAGTTTAGGAATAGTGCTAGGTCTTCAATGCTACCGTGTAGCTTAGGACTAACAGGTCGTGATTCACATGGAGGAACAATGATGGAAGCGTTGGGTGAGTCTTCTTTCTAAGTTACTACACAAGTTAAAGATCTTTTTTGTTTTAAAAGAAAAGAAAAGGAAACATTAAACTAAATTACAAGAAAGTGAAGGTAGAAGAAGAAGATGGTGTTAGTGGTTTGATTACTAGGGAAACTAAGTTAAAGAGAGAGAAAATAAACAAGAGAAGAAAGAACATACCTTGGAGTAATTAAAGGAAAGCAAACAATCAATTAAGTTGAGTAATAATGAAGATAAGTAGGATAACTCCATTGGTTGCCACTCTCAATATAACTATCTTTAAGGAAGATTACATTTAGTATCACTCTAAAGATAATTCTTTCTCTCTTTTCTATCATGAAACTCTCCCTAATCCAAGTTATAAAGAATGCATGATTAAAAAGAAAGCATAAAGAAAGCAGATAAAAGTAAATAAAGTATTTAAAGCAAGTAAAATAAAAAGAGATAAATTGAAAAAGAATAGAAGAACCTTTATTGAGCTGTCACCATCAATTACAAGCACTTCGTTTTCTCTTACAATTCTTTCTCCCAAATTGAAAGCTACAATAAATATTTGGAAAAGAAAAAATTCAAACCCTAAAACTCCCCGCGAAGTCCTCCCCTTTACCTTCGAGGTATGTAGGTATTTATAGTAGAAATAGGACGAGGATAGTCATACAAAGATAGTGAGCTGGCGCTCCCCAGATTAAAAAATCAGGTCGTGAAAATGCGGCTTTTGTTACGTTTTTGTGGCAGTATTCTGGTCGTAGGGCCAGGGTCGAGAAGCCGGTCATCTGATGATTCATCCTCTATCCTTTTATCTTCTTAGATTTTGAATATCTGCTCTAAATTTGATGACCTATCTCTTTATCCTCAACGAAACTGTTAGGTTCTTTAAACAATCCATTTTTTCTTGAAATTTGATGATATTATCTTATCTGATATATCTAGTTTTCAGATAAGATTCTTTGAATTTGAATCGATCTCCTTTCTTTTGAATTTTTGAGATTTAATTGGATAAATCTGTCAATCTCTCTTTTCTTTCTTAATTACCCTGCACGTCACTAGATATGAAAATACATCAAATAGCAAAGTTTTATTATGAAATAAATGCAGAAATGTGACATATGTGATATTAAATATGCAATGTACGTGTACAATCAAGCACCTTGCAACCAAACAGAGTAAGTAATTCACTCTGTTTGCCGCATAAACACGGCTTTGGCCATGTTTTCGAGGCAAAGAAGAGAGCTTCTGGGCTCTGTTTTCAAGCGCAGAGTCTCAGAGCTTCTTAAATGTATTCTGCAGCAACTATTTTCCTGATATTAGCCCCTACACACAAAAACAGAGAAGAAAGTAGTTAACCGGTAAGTAAATTTAAAATAAACTTACCGTCCCTCCCAACGACGCTTAAATTTGATCGAGGTTGAATCTGCATAGAAAAATTTAAAGTTTAAAAATGATAGATAGAAAGTATTGGGGTTCCTCAATACTACCGCTATAGTAAGTGGCTATGTGGATCATGATCCACAAGGAGGAACTGCGATGGAAGCGTTTAGTAATTCTTTCTACGTTACTTAAATCGGTTAAAACATTTCTTTTTAGTTTTTAAAAAAAAAAGTGTTAAGAGTTGAGTTAGAAGAAGAGAAGATAGAAGAAGAAGATGGTGTTGGTATTCTGATTAAAAGGAGAACTAAGTTAAAAAAAATAAAAATAAATGAAAAGAGTAAGAAAAGTGTTGGTTTAAAATGTGCTTCTATACTAAGAAATAAAGAAAGAAAGAAAGAAAAGTTCTTACCTCTTTTGCCGATTACTTAGCTTGAATCATTGGCGACATTTACCTTGATTCGGAGGCGAACAACACATAACCCATAAGAGTTGATTTGAGTCTCTTCCATATTACATTATCAAAACAATGCAATCATGAAATGATATGAATTGAGACTAAAACCCATCATCATGAGCTATCGGTGGCACTCGCAAAGGCAAGGCAATTCGATACTATCTGACTCACTTGGATAGTACTCAAGCAAAAAGAAACAAGAAAAAGAATAAAAAGGTAAACTTTTGATTAAATCAAAAAATGAAAGAAAGGATAGAAAGTTACAATGGTGTCACTCTCAATACAACTTTATCTCCTTTTAACATGAATCTCTCTCTAACCTTAGCTTACAATGTAATACCCTGTTCCAGAATATGTCACAGATGTGTATCACAATTTTTCACGTGTATTTTTTATTTTCTCCATATTTATTTTTTTAAATAACACTTTGTTATTATTTTTGATATCAAATCTGGATTTTTGTGAATTTAAAATCAACTGAGTTCGAACCAGGACCTGATTCTAGTGAAATGATTGATTTGACCAATTTAAGAGTTGGATTGAACTTATTTCAGTTTTAGATATTTATTTTTAATATCTTTATTTTTCAGAATTTTCTAAATTTTTTTCAGAATTATTTTGTAAAATCTCTTAAAATCAGTATCGATCAGTATCAGTGGTTTATTTCTAATTTTTTTAATTTATAAATGGAGTTGAATTTCTAGAATCTGCTTTTCAATTTCTCCTTAGAATCATATTTTCTATTTTACTATATTTTTGGATATTTTTCTGAATTAATTAAAATTCGGTCGAACCGGTGTTGACCGGCCTCACTGATACATTCCAAGATTTTTAATTTGCAAAATAGACTAAATTTCTTAATCTGATTTCATATTACTCCTCAATGTAATATTTCTTACTTACAGATTTTTTGGGAGTTGTTATGAACTAGTCAAATTTTACTGGAATTAAATAATATTAAATAATTCCTTTACCTTTCTTTTCTTTTATTTTATCCTCCAATCTTCTTCTTTTTCTTCTCCCTTAAGCCAGTCTCCTCCACTGACCTACACCACCGCCTTCTCTCTCTTTCCCTCTCACTCCTTAAAAATCCTCCCTCTCATTCTCAAATTAAAATTCTCTCAATCTCTCTCTAATGCCCTCACTTACTCTCCCAAAATCACTCTCTTTCCTCTTTCCTCTTAACTGGCCACCACCATTGCTGCTGGCCTTACGCCTCCGGCCAGTCTACGCCAGCGACAACCCTACTTTTGGCCACCCTCTCCACCATACTCCTCTACTTTCTCCTCCTCTAGTTTCCTCAATTCATCCTCAATTTCACAATTCACCACAGCTATCTACCTCTCCTTAATTCATTATTACCACCACTTTCCTCATCCAATTGCACCACCTATAACCACCAATCCTCTCCTCCTCCTCCTTTCCTTTTCACCAAACAACCACCACCTCTATCACATCTCCCACGACTATTAACTTCACCACCAAAAAACCCAAATCTCGCTATGACCATTTCCTCCTTCTTCCTCTCTCTTCTCCTCCAACAAACATCAGGGCCAGGCCCTCCGCCGCACTGCTAGCCCCTCCAGGCACGTCGCCAGGCAGCCAGAGCTGGCTAGTGACCCCCTTCTTCCCTCCTTCCTTTTCTTTCTCTTCTGTTCTCTCTTTCTTTCCTTCTTCTTCATTCTTTTTCTTTTTCCTGTTCTCATCAAGTTGAGAACTCTCTCTCTCTTCTCACCCTCTCTCATCTTCTCACCCTCACACTCTCACTTCTCTCTCTTTTCTTGCTAGTTTCTCTCTATAACTCTCACTTTCTCTTTCTCCTTCCTTTCCATAGCTCACAACATGGCCTTTGGCCTTCACACGTACATCTACAACACTCTCTCCATACACGTGCGTATGTGCATGTGATATTAGGTATTTTCCATATTATAGGAGAGTACTTTTTCCATGTAGTGAGTACTCTCGTTTTATTTGGGTTTTCCCAGCTTTGACGGGTGAAAATTATATTTGTAGGAATTTTTGTGTAATTGTTGTATTTGTGGGAATTATATTTGTAATAATAGAATACTTGCATCAGTGCTCTGGATTTTTACTGTAATTTTTAAGAATTATCTGTATTTTTATATATTTTTGGGACTAACGGTAGTGCAGGTTGCAGGTACACCCACTCCTTGAAAGGGGTGCGATTAGACTAGTTATGGTCTTTCATTACATCCCACTTCCCGAGGTAGCTATCCAATAGGTATTACGAAGCCTAATACCCTCTAGGCTTAGTGGTAGCTATATAGAGTGCTCTTAAACTGTTAGGTCTCTCATTTAGCGCCCAACGCTGTTGATTGGCATTTATCATGTGTATCTGTACGTTTGTACGGTACTAACATTCTATGCATGTACTTTCTTGGCCTTCTAACCCTATTAGCCTTCGTACTATACTACAGCCTTCTAGCTTAACCTCTTTGAGATTTATTAAAGTCCTCTGAACTTTCTAGCTCCACCTGTTATGCGAGTTTAGCGCCTAGCACTTTATCACTAGACTAGCTGAGCAGAAGTCTAACAGATTAGAGTCGCAATTAAGATCGAGACATTCCTAAGTTCCACCGCGCGCTTTAGTCAATAAACACCGTTCATTGATCTTACCCTAGCACTGCGTTGTACCGCTTGTTTGCGCATAGTTTTCGTATTTTAATAACTGTGAATTACTGATACCATTTATATAATTTGCATACTGCCTTTGATATTGATATCTAATACTGGATACTGTACATTGTTTACCGGACTGTATTGAATACCTAATACTCAGACTTACATTATACTAATTACGGACACTTGATAAGTGGTACTGATTGTTGACACTTAAAAAAGACAAGATTCTTATTGGTCCGAACAATGTCTAAACTTGTTGACATTTACAAAAGACAAGTGACAGACAAGCTGACGACCAGTTTTCACCCATCTCCAAGGGACAAGGAAGCAACTTGGACTCCACTGATCCAGCAAGCAGACAGTGAACCCGGATTGTTTCTAAACAGACCTCAGCAGGTCTAAAGGTGCTAGCACTTAGCATCGCATGAGCCCAAAGGGATAGCCTCGCTTGAAAGGCTAATATCACCCAACTTCGCCTTGAAGCCATCCAAAGCCTCGCCAGGAAGCTAACTCGCAACTTCGCCACAGAGGACTTCCAGCTCCGCCAAAGGGTTTCTTTCGGACTTCGCCAGAAGCTGCCTCTAGCTCCGCTACGAGCTCAATGCGGGCAGCTCCGTTATTGGTCTGCTATGGTCAACCTTTGACCAATCAAATCTCCAGATGAGATCAGATCTAATCAGATCAAATCCAATCAAGATCAAATCAGAGATCAAATTTGACAATTGATTGCCACAATCTCTTGACTCTTCTAAAACGAGTAAGAAGATCAGGGAAATCCTCCAACAATATGGAAAGGATCAAGAAGGTCAATCAACCTGCCAATTCTAGCTTCGCAGAAGCTGATCTTAGCCTCGTAGCAAGGCTACTTTCCGGATTCAAACAGATTCGATTCAATCTGTTTCCATATTTTCAAGGGACGATTATACCTTGCTCTCCCTATAAATAGCCCGCCAGGGGCACAAGAGAGGAGACCGGCTCCAGAGGCAAAAAAAAGAGGCACACATACAAGAGGACTCCACAAGCAGAGGCTTCTTCATAACGCACCGTACGCTCTTGAATTCAGAGACTTTTAGAGAATTGCTTTCTCTATCCAGGGTGTTGAAACCCTAACATCGTCCTTCTTCTCAAGAAATTTTCGGAACCAGGCGAGAAGGAATTCCTAATTGAAGGCGATTTTGAGAAGCAGTAAGAGGGTTCTACCAACCTTCTGTTCTCTGATTCCTAGAACCAGGCGAGAAGGGAATCTCATCGCTCGCATCGTCAAAGGGACAAAGTGGTCGCGCGCTGACCAGACTCCTATCGGCACACTTCTCCAGAATCTCTGAGGAGATCTACTTGTAATCTTTTTAAGAATACTTTTAATTTAGCTCCTCAACCCTTTTATTGTAAGTTTTCCCCTTTGCGAACATAATGGAAAATAAGATGGCGACTCCGCTGGGGAAGAAATTCTCCACTGCCGAGAATCAAGTGTCGCAATGCGACGAACAGACCTTCGGGTCTAACTCTGAATTCAGAAAAGCCGGTGCAGCCAGAGCCCCTCTGGCTAAATCTTCAAGGAAAGTCTCTGCGGAGACAGAAAAGGTTCTCTGCGAACCTACTGCGGCTATTTGGCGCAACGAGGAAGCACGTCCACAGTCTGATTCCTTTACTTGTGAGAACTTGGTGGTTCAGTTCGATCAAGGAAGATTTGAAGAAGTCCTCTCTGGGGGTGGCCCAATGCTTCGAGCACGGAAGCATAGGAAGGTTTCCACGACCAAGGTTTCAAAGCAGAAACCGGAAGTAGAATTCTGCCAACACCCCTCAGCCTCGCGTTTGGCTAATCAAGTTCCTTGCGAACCTAAGTCTCCTCTGCCAAGGCGGGTATGGAAGCCTAAACAGAAGTCTCCAATCGAAGCTTCAGGCGTAGCTACGCCTAAACCGCGCCTCTCTCGCGAAGAAAAAGGCAGGATGCCTGTCTGCTCCAATCATAAAGTTACGACGGCAATCATACCGTCGTCCAATTTAAGAGCAGCAATGCCTCGCGCCGGCCTCGTTCTCATAAGCGAAGCTACTGTACCACAGCGTACGCGCAGGGTCCATGACCGCGAAGCTGAAGCCAAAGTACTATCTAAGGCTAATTGCCTTCGCAGCAGCATAGCGGGTAAAGCACCACAGCGTGCTCCACTTTCCAGTGCGTCAAGCACTAAGCTCACGCATGATGGCGAAGCTAGAACCAAAGCACTATTCAGTGCTAATCCCATCTGCAGGGATAAAAGAAGCAGGACATCGTCCTATGTGCGATCCAAAAGAGCCTTTGCGCTCGATTGCAGAGACCCAATCGGGTCTGACTTGAGGAAATTATTGACGGATAGACAAACCTCTTCCCCCTGTTGTCAACAAGTGGGATGTCAGCTGGTGACACTCCACTCGGTCCATTGCCGGCTGGGACCAATCCCCGCCACGCCTCCAAGACGACGGTCAGTTTTTGATCGGCTATCGGTACAGGCCCCGAGGAAACACCGCAAAAGGAGCACCTCATGAGATCCAGCCTCCGCATTCGTCAACATGACCGGAAGAGGAAGAGAGTCCCCAGATCCAGATTACAGCCCAGGCTTAGGCGAAGTCTTGGTGCATGAAGAGGGTGTTTTCCGAAACACTAGATCTAGGGTGGCAATACCCTACAGTTACGAGCAGCCTTCTTCCTCAACGGCCCTAGCCTCGCCAGAGCCCAGGAGATCACTCCAGTCATCAGACGAAGAAGATGATGAAGATAGTGGGTATGCCTCTTCGACGACAGTTAGCTCGGTGCGAACAGACAAAGCATCAGTCAATATGGCTGATAATACTAACGACGACCTTCGTCGACGTTTGGAAGCTCAGGAGCAAACTTCCAGAACCCAGCAAGAGGCTCTGGACAACATTCAACAGATGCTCGCTCAACTCCTCAGTAACCAGAATAACAATGATGCCGGGAGCAATCACGATGAGGAGGAACGCTTCAGCAATGAGCAACCAAAGCAGGAGAAATCCAAGGAGGGTTCTTCCTTAGACGCCGAAGTCCTTAAGGGCCTCCAGGCTCAAATCGCATCCCTAGCTCAGAGGGATGAATTAAAGAAGGTAGGGGCAGTCCGTCCTTATCCGCCGGAGTGGGATTCGGTGCCATATCCACCGAAGTTCAAACCACCAACGTTGCATACCTATGACAGAAAGAGCTCGCCAAATCAGCACATCTACTATTTCCGGTCTCAGACTGGTAATATTTATAAGCAATGACGCCGTCATGGCTAGGCTATTCATTGGCACCTTCAAGGGGGTGGCATTTGACTGGTTTCAAAGTCTTCCCCCGGGCTCTATCAACTCCTGGATCGAACTGGAAACTCGGTTCCTCTCTCGTTTCTATGAGGACGATACCTAAGTAACCATGGACAAGCTCCTCTCCACTGTGCAGAAGAAGGGCGAATCTGTCCGTGACTATATTGAACGGTTTAGAAATTTATCCTTGATGTGCCCAGCAGGGATGCCATTACCCATGCTCTTACAGACATGCAGACACAACTTTTAGACCAACTAGAAATTCGCATGGGGGCTATCAAAGCCCACACATGGAAGGAATTGATCGAACAAGCTGAGATAGCCGAAAAGTCAGCTAAAAAGTTCGAACCATCCACCCCTAGAGGCAAATGGGGTATGAACAGTAAAGGACGTAGAGACATGGCGCAGTCTTCTCAAGCCAAAGGGAAGGAGACTATGTCCGTTGAATTGTCCGGGGATGTGCAGTCGAAAGCCAAGAAGAGTGGCTTCAACAATCAGGAGCCTAAGTTCCCTCCAAAGCAGTACTCCTTCAAAGACGATCAGGTAGTCACGATATTCCATCTGCTCCACAAAGGGAACAAAATGAAACTGCCAGATGCTCGGCGTTCCAATGAGATAGGGCGCACGAACGACCATAAATACTGCCTCTACCATAGGATGATTCACCATCCTACTGACAAGTGCTATGTCCTCAAAGACAGAATTCAAACCTTAGTCGACGCCGGAGTCCTGACACTAAAGTCAGAATAGAAGAAAGTCACTGCCAATATGGTGACCCTCGAGTTCGGCAAAACTCCAAAGGTTACAGTTCCTGATGGGACTTATTCAGTCCCTGCGCCACGGTTGAAAGTTAAGCATCCTCCAGCTATAACTCAAGATAATAGGGGTCTTGTTCCCTTGACATTGGAGACAGGGGAAGTCATGTGGATACACCCAGACCTCGCCCAAGACGAACATTGGGATTCAAAGAGGTCCAAATTGAAGGGCAAATCTTGCAATGTCATCTCCATCCTGCCAGATGATGGCAATCTCTCTCAGCGACTCTGATAGGAGCGGAATCTCGCTACAATCCTATCGAGAAAGAGTGTTTGGCTCTTGTCTTCGTTGTTCAGAAGACACGACATTATTTGGTTGGACAAACCATACACGTCATCTCCAGGGTGAACCCATTGCGTCTTCTTATGACGAAGCCAGGATCATTAAATTCAAGATTGGCTAAGTAAGCACTTTTATTGTCTCAATACTACATGATCTTCACCCCTCAGAAGGTGGTTAAAGGCCAGGCCCTTGTAGAGTTCTTGGCTGCTCATCCAGTTCCAGAACATTCAAAACTTCACGAAGATATCCCAGATGAAGTCTTCGAGTCTTATGCAACCTCAGAAGAGGAAGTGTGGCAGATATTCTTTGATGGAGCATCGCGAATGGGCCCTAAAGGCAGATTATTGCCGGAGTGGGGGTTGTGTTTATCTCCCCGCAGAACCATGTTCTTCCCAGAGCATTTTCTTTGACAGAATCATGCTCCAACAATGTAGCAGAATATAATGCCCTGCTCATTGGTCTTCAACTCGCCCATGGAATGGGGGTACGCTACCTCGAAGCTTATGGCGATTCAAAACTGATCATCAATCAGGTTAAAGGCGAATACGAAGTTCGCCACGAAGACTTGGTGCCTTATTACCATACAACCATCGAATTGGTTAACCTATTTGAAGGTTTCTACATCGGGCATGTGTCTCGATCTCAGAATACCAAGGCGGATGCTCTTGCTGCATTAGCAACAACACTAGCCTTGCCAGCCGACACCGAGTATCACCTAACAGTCGCAACTCGACATCTTGTATACTCCAAGCACATGCTAAGAACTCGAGAAGTCTATAATGCCTCCACGGATCTTGAGCCTAGAGACTGACGCTTTCCTCTCATTGACTATGCTTTGCACGGTCTGCTTCCAGACGATCCTAAAGAAGCGGCTTCCGTCAGACGAAGGTCTCTCCGTTTCTACTACGATTCGACTTTGAAGACACTTTACCGTCGTTCATATGACGGTGTTCTCCTCCGCTGCCTTTCTCATTTAGAGGCACAGGAAGCGCTCCAAGAAGCGCACGACGGTATTTGCGGAGCTCATCAGCTAGGTCCTAAACTTAAAGACAGGTTGCATAGGCTGGGATATTATTGGCCAACTATGATAGCCGATGCCATCCAATATGCACGAAGGTGTAAAGCATGTCAGATTCATGTGGACTTCATACACCAGCCTTTGGAGCTGCTCCACCCGACTGTTGCTTCATGGCCATTTGAAGCATGGGGAATCGATGTCGTAGGGCCAATCAGCCCTTCTTCGACAAAAGGACACCGGTTTATCCTGGCAATAACCGACTACTTTTCAAAGTGGGCGGAAGCTATACCATTAACTGAAGTCAAGACCTCTAATGTGGTTAACTTCATCAAACACCATGTCATCCATCGATTTGGTGTACCTAGGCGATCATCCACGACAACGGTCCCCAATTCATAAGCCAAGTATTCTATCGGTTCTGCGATAAATACCGAATTCAGAATGTGGCTTCAACTGCCTATAATCCCGCCGCTAACGGCTTGGCAGAAGCATTCAACAAAACGATCATCAAGCTACTCAAGAAATTCATCTCCTCGAACAAGCGAGATTGGACGAAAAGCTTGGTGAATGTCTTTGGGCCTACCGGACCACGGTTCGAACACCGACAGGTAATACGCCTTTTTTCCTAGTATACGGGTGCGAAGCAGTCATCCCGTTGGAAATTCAGATGCCATCATTGCGAGTCGCTCTGACCACTAAGATCACGTTAGAAGATAATGATCGATTGCGTCTTCAAGAGCTCGAAGCCCTAGATGAGAAGCGGCTACAAGCTCAACAGCATATTGAGCTATATCAAGCTCGAATCTCAAGGCCTTCAATAAGAAGGTCAAACAGAGGGTCTTCCAGAAAGGAAACCTGATTTTAGCCGTCAGACGACCGATGATTATGACGCACAAGACCAAAGGCAAATTTCAGCCTAAATGAGAAGGACCGTTTGTAATAGAAACAGTCTATTCAAACGGAACATACCGCCTCATGACTTTAGATGGCGACTTACTCATGATGCCGATCAATGGCAAGTTCTTAAAGAAGTATTATCCTTAACAAGGATCCTTCTCATGATCAAGTTAACACTACACCTCTGATCAAGATCTCCGTGTCCAAAGTACACACAAAGAGAGCCTTTCTCTTCCTCCAAACGAGATCACACAACCATAAACCAGTAGGAACCTGGCCATACACTGGTTGTCTTGAAGGAGAGTCAAGGTTACACATACGTTAACCAGACGATCCAACGTCCTTAACGATTAAGGATACAAGAAAATGTTGGCCTGTAAGCCCAACATAAGTCCTCGACAACTCATCATGCTGAGGGGAATAGCATGGCTAGCCCAATTCAAACGGTAGTTGGTAAAGGCATATCAAACCGTTGACAGCTGGGGATTTGCTAAAAATCCTAAGGGACCAGTTCCCATTTGATTCCCTCTCCAAAATCACTTACCAATTCTCATCCATAGAATGGTAAGACCACATATATAAATTTCGCTGTTATGTTAACATTATACCTATGACAGCAATTCCCTCGTTTCTCTCTGTGAGAACGAGACCTCCAAAATCACTTACCAATTCTCATCCATAGAATGGTAAGACCACATATATAAATTTCGCTGTTACGTTAACATTAAACCTATGACAGCAATTCCCTCGTTTCTCCCTGTGAAAACGAGATCTCCAAAATCACTTACCAATTCTCATCCATAGAATGGTAAGACCACATATACATTTCGCTGTTACGTTAACATTAAACCTATGACAGTGATTCCCTCGTTTCTCCCCGTGAAAACGAGACTTCTCCCAAATTCCACTACAAACTCGATACTTATTGACATTTACAAAAGATAAGTATCACCAATCTTGAGCTTGGTGGCGTCTCATTCGGTTATGTCATTGCGACCTCTGAACCAGCAGACAGCTAAGTCTCAACTCCGAGCCCTGTTGACATTTACAAAAGACAGGTCTCGATACTCGAAGACGAGTATCACCAATCTTGAGCTTGGTGGCGTCTCATTCGGTTATGTCATTGCGACCTCTGAACCAGCAGACAGCCAAGTCTCAATTTTGAGCTTGTTGACATTTACAAAAGACAAGTCTCAACCCTGAGACCTGTTGACATTTACAAAAGACAGGTCTCGATACTTGTTGACATTTACAAGAGACAAGTATCACTAACTTTGAGCTTGGTGGCATCTCAATTGGTTATGTCATTGCGACCTCTGAACCAGCAGACAGCCAAGTCTCAATCTCGATACTTGTTGACATTTACAAAAGACAAGTATCACCAACCTTGAGCTTGGTGGCGTCTCAATCGGTTATGTCATCGCGACCTCTGAACCAGCAGACAGCTAAGTCTCAACTCCGAGCCCTGTTGACATTTACAAAAGACAGGTCTCGATACTTATTGACATTTACAAAAGATAAGTATCACCTACCACGAGCTTAGTGGCATCTCAAACGGTTATGTCATTGCAACCTCTGAACCAACAGACAGCTAAGCCTCAATTCCGAGCCCTGTTGACATTTACAAAAGACAGGTCTCATCTTTCGATCCGACAAGGACCGATTTCAGGCTTGGTGGCGTCTCAACCAGTTATGTCATCACGACCTCTGAACTGACAGATAGCCAAGTCTCATCATCCAACCCAACAAGAACTATGTTCTCAAGAAATTGCAATACAATTTGCAACCGCAATTCAGAAAGAAGAACAAGATTGGAGATTCGACAAAAGAAGAAAAAAATTTTTCATTCATTCCAAAAGAATAAAGTACATGGAGCTACAGGCGCACACTATAAGATCTGAGCCGCTCTCTAAGGGAGTCCAGCCTCGTCCTCCTGTCATCAGCAGCCTGGGCAAGCGCTTGTGATCTCAGCTCAGCCTCATTGAAATCCATTGCCTGGGTCAGACGAGCTTCAACCTCCGACAAAGTTGCCCTCTGCGATAATCCCTGCTGTGAGAGCTCTTCATTTTGAGCCTTAAGCTGCTCAAGCCACGCAGTTTCTTCAAGATGCACCAGTTTAGCCTTGGATAAAATAAGATTTGCTTTCCTGATCATTTCCTCAGCCTTCCCAATCTTGTCTTCAGCGTCAAGAAGAGCACTGGTGGAGGCGTCAATCGCACTTCCGACCTCTCCTGCCTTGTTTCCAAGGATTTCAAGTCAGAAGAGATAGCCTTAACAGCCTCTTGAGCGGCAAGCCGGGCCTCGTGCTTTTGAGCGACAAGACGCGCGAACCGCTCATCAACTAAAGACTTCAGGTCCAAACAGCGGAGACGGCGCCATTCCTCTACATCCTTCTCAAATTCATCCACCAGGAGTTCCAGAGCGGTAGCCTGGTGATACCCCTCAAAATCCCGAATACTTTCGATGCCACGGGAGAGGACCACCTTTAACTTTGAGAACGGCATAGTCGAGCCCTTCAAAACCAGGTCGATAGTTCGCCCTAAGCCTTTATAAAAGCTATCGACGAGGTCACCTATATAGTCGTTCTCAACCTCAGCCACTTCTGGTAGACAGGTAACCTCAGAGAAATCCACCAGCCTGGTCGACACTATCGTGGAAGGAGCAATGAGAACATCAACAGCAGGGCAGATTGTCAGTGATCTCTGCGGAGTCTTCATGGAAATCAGTGCGCTAGCCACCGTTGAGGTAGGGCTGACAACCATCTCCTGAACAGCAGGCTCAACTACCAGAGTTGGGGAAGTAGGGCTTGTAATCACCCTCAGCTCCACACTTGGCAAAATTGTCGGCACCTCACTCGTTGATATAGTTGGGAGTGAGGACACCTCCAGAACTGCTCCCCCTTCAACCTCTGGTCCTTCGGCTGTCTTGGGCCGATAAGAAGGCAGGTCACCGTACAGCGCATCCAGCACAGCAGCATCCGCCGCGGTCGAAACGCTCATGTCACCCCTTGACCCTTCGGGGAAATCTTCTGGCTCTCTTAAAGCTGATGCATCTTGAGGCCGAACACCTGTAACAAGACTGCGGTTAGTCGAGACACTACGTGCAAAAGAAGCCAAGAGGTTAGGACAATACCAAAGGATGATGTCGCCTCAAACATCTCGTCAGCCACATCAGTCTCCAGGGGCTCCATTGGAAATTTTTGGTGGAATCAGCACGAATAACCGGCTCGCTTTCGCTTGCCGAGTATCCTGTGGACCACCCAATAGAGCTCGATGCCACAGGACTTCCTTTAGAAGTCCCAGCGCCCGAGGGACCAATGTCGGCCACATCACCTCTGGACTCTTCCGACGGGCAAAAGAACCAGCTTCAGTTCCATAAGTAAACAGGGGATCATAATGTTCCCCTTGCTCTCCAGCTGCCTCAGCTCCTACAATCAAGAAGAATTGATAATAAGTCAATGGGAACACACAAAAGGCGTATTATATGGACAGGGTTAATCTTACCTAGACCCGGAGCGAATTCACCGCTAGTTGGCTCAGCAACCGACGGTTCAGCTGCTAATGGGGCAGCAGGAGGAATCGTTGTAGAGGGATGCCCCTCTACGACAATCGTAGGAGCTTGGCGGCGGGGCTTCTTCGCCAACGATTTCCTACGAGAGCTACCTGCCCGCTTTCTTTTGAAGTGGACTTCAGAATCCTCTTCCTCCACTTCTTCTACACAATGATGGGGAGCCGTCCCCATCACACCAGAGCCAGTTGCAGGAGTCTTAGCCCCCACTCCCACCTCGAAGCGAGGACTCTCGGCATCTGAAGCCTCGTTGTCTTCCACAGCAACAACTCCTCTATACCCGGGGTGCGAACCCTTTTGCCTTCCCTTTTCTCAGAAGCCTTCTGCCTCAGCCGCTGAGAAATTAACTTCACACCAGAACTGTTCACCTTGAATTCGAGAGGTGTGGAGTTGGAAGTGGCATACCACTGACAGAAGCACAGGGTCATCAGGAGATTGGGAGCCCTCAAAAGCGTACGCAGCCGCGCCCCAGTACCGCATGCAGTAAAGAATCGCCAGGCACGGGCCCCATCAATAAGGCTCCCCATGAAAGCCAGATTGAGATTCGGATTGCCCACGTACAGTTGGTCATATCCAAACTGTTGAGCAAACCGACTTGGGACGTAAGGCTCCAAGTAGCAGCTTTCCCCGCTCCGGTACAATAGATGTGAAGGCCGGATACTGACCAGCCACTCAAAAATTCCCCGACTCAGGGACGAATGCCCCTCCCCTGCATCTCTGAACTCTTCCCCATAGCCTGCACCCCTAATACGGAGAAAACAGCGGAAGAGACTATAGACGTCATAGCGACGTACTAATTTACGGGCCTCAGCCACGTAAGTCTTCTGCCATGAGCATCCTTCGAATCGGCGAAGGAGCGCCATTCGAACATCTTGAGGGGGATCCTCTCCAGCTTCGATTAGAGAAGGACAATGCAAGGCGAACCACGCCATCAAGTAAGTATACGGCAGACCTATTCTGGGGTTAGGTCCGTCGCGGGGCGAAATGGTCCCCTTTCCACGCTTCGTCGTTGGTGGCCTGCAAAAGCCTCCGTCAATGCACGAAGGCCTCTCTGGATACAGCACACCATGGCCGGGAGAAGACCCAGAGGGCGACCATGAACCAAACGAACAGCCGGCAGCAAGACATTCGGATGAACGATGTCACCCGAAGAAGACGGCACCACGCATCTCTTCAGCCAGACTGTTAGGAAACCAGCTAGAAGTGCCTCCCGGGACATCGGCCTGCGAGCCTGATGATGGAAGCTCCGGAGGACATCACCCTGTCCATAGGGACCATCATCTTCCTTCACAACTAGATCCCCTTGGGAGTGCTTTTGCATCCGGTCAAAGATGTCTTCATCAGCAACTCCACAGTGAGCCGCTTCAAGAGTGTTCTCCATATCTGGGAACAAATAATCTCCCCAGCTCTTCAAGCTACAGGAGGTTCCCTTATTGCCCCCATGCATACTAGAGCAAATATACAAATGGCACATTAACTCCCTGTAGGTCTCGAACAAGGCAGGCTCCTGCTTCTCTAGATAAGCCAATTCTGCCTCGCACGGAAAGTATTCTTCATAGGGAAGAGACCCAAAAGGCAGAGCAGAGACTTCCCACATCTCATGCAAGGCCATACCTAATTCGCCAACAGGGGTAAAGAAAGTCCTGAAGCTAGGCAATACAATTCAAAAATGGTGTAAAAGCACGCCACGTTCATCTCAATACCGTAGCAGGTCGCCCTGACGGCCTCATAGAGGTTCAGCCTCTCCAAATCCTCCTCGAAATGAGCAAGGATGTAAGTAGTCAAATCCACCCACCATGCTTTGGAGGGTGAATCCAGCCTGGGGTCCTGAAGTCAGTAGCTGGGTAGTTCCCATTGACTTTGCAGAATTGGTTGCCAAAGGTCAGCGCCACTGCAGGATTCTCTCCCACTAGGATCTCTCGTGACACATTCCCAGGATGCAGGCCCATTATGCAATGAGGGGGCCCGCTCTTGCATAACCAGGAGACTGAAGCATCAATTTCCCTATGTGGACGGAGTCGGTATTTCGGCTCACTTCCCACGACATCTTCCGAGCCTGCGTCACGCACTAGAAGGAAGACAAAGAAAAATGGCGCTTGTTGGACGGAAGGTAGAACCTCTCGCCATCCAACTGGAAAATCCACTGCCCTTCCCCTGCATGTAGTTGGTGGTCAGGGTCTGGTGCGGCATCCCCGAACATGAAATCGAGCTTCCTATAAATTCGACGGTCGACATCTTCAAGGGGAGCTGTGGTCAGGATACTCCTCGTGGTATATTGATCACCACCATGAATAAGCGTATCTCTGACGAGAGAACTCCGCTCACTGAACAGAGAAGCCTGCCCTTGAAATTGCAAGCTGATATTGCCATCCGATCCCATGGTCATCCCGAATAGGTTATTTGAAGGATCAGGAGTATAGTGTACTGCAGGAACAAGGAGAAACTATGATTAGTTCATCAGCCGAAAGAGGGCTAAAATCAGAACGCAAAATTTGACAAGGCATAGCCTCGCCCTCTGAGCAAGGATTGGCCTGAACGATAGCTTCGTCTCGAAGCTTAGCTTCGCAGCTGCAGTGTAACTCCGCATCCCACACGAGGACAGGATGCAGGAAAACATCCAAGTGTTAGGTTCACTTTGGAAGCTTAGCTTCGAACAACAGGATGTGACAAAACCTCAAAGGATAACTTCGTCAGAAGGGCATTACGGTCCTTTTCTGTCAAATTTTAAAGGACAGCTTCGCATCCTGTCATTCAACAGGATGTGAACCGCCTAAAAGTTAACTTCGCTTGGAAACTTGAAGAGGAACTCTTCAGTTCTTGGATTCCCGATCAAGAAATCAAGGTAAAATCAGGGAATTGGACTCCCTAAAATCACGAGACCATGATTGTTCTCATGTTGGATTTATCCAAGGACAACCAGAAATCGGCCTTAAAGGAGAGACGACAGTCTCTAATCAAAAGGGAAAGTTCCCTACCGGCGATTGGTCATTCGATGATCGGAGGAGGAGAAGGACCCTCCGCTGCAGAAGTTGCCACTTCTTTTCCCGCTCGTCTCTTGGGCGCCATTGAAGAGCTGCGGAAGCTTTCAAATTTTTTAATGGAAAGGAAAGAGGAAGAAGAAGAGTCTAAAGGTCTCTAAAAATTTCAAGTGAAGAGATCTGTCCTCTCTACAGTCCGATCGGACTTTTATAGGCCAATGAGCGCCTGAAACGACGCCTCGAAAAGAGTACAGGCTATCGTTTCAAATTAATTTGAAACACCACCTAAAGCGCCTTCCCGAGAAGCGCTGATTCAGCCACTAAGGCTTAACTTCGCCAATGAGCTAAAGTGCGGACTTCGCACAAGTTCATCAAGAACTTCGCCAAAAGGGTTGCCTTAGCTCGTTAAAGGCACAGTTCGTCGACATGCCAGTTTCACGCGAAGCTCATTCAAAAAGGACCTTGTCCTTAACTCTGCACAAAGTTTAGCCCCGCCATGGCCAAATTCTCAATGAAGACAGGCAAAAATCAGATGAGCAGAAAATGAACTTTCATTGATTTAAGAGGAAAGGTGCATTGATACTACATCAAGGTTGTGTTTCATACAACAGATTCAGTTGCTCAGCAAGATCATTTGCGTAAAAGCATACAAGTGGTTTTATCTGCTTCCAGACCAGACCAACTGGACACGAAAGGCCTTCCTCCTGCACAAGGTCGTAACCAGTTGTGCCACGAGGACACGGCCATAATTTTCCACAAAAATGGTACATTTTGCCACCAGAAAGCTGGATCATCTTTGATGAAGATTGGCAATGAACTTATCGCCGCCAACACGATAGATCACCTATAATGGGAATTGGCAGTGATGTCAGTGATCTCACAGGTGTGACGTCTGCTTTCCCGAAGTGGATCATCTCAGATAAGCGGCCACCAGCCTCACCCCAGAACGAATCGTCTCAGATAAGAGGCTGCCAATAGCCTCTGGGACACACACCAGCTGCCCCAAGTTGTTCCTCCTGCTTAAAAGTAAAGCTTCAACCGGGAAGCATAAGGCAACTTTTCGGTCTCTTTCATCAAGACACAAGATCGGCGAACATAGCTCACTGCAATGCAAAATTGGAGCAAGTTAGCAGTTAACACAAAAGATACTACAAAGCGCTAAAGCCGAATTCTTTGGGGCGAAGCGATCCGATTTCGATTGGAGCAGAGGATAAGCCTCGCTTGCACAATGATGATGGGCTAGCTCAGCAAACGCCAAGTCCTAGCCTCGCATATATGGCTAAACCAGACTGATCCTGGGGGACACAGTCTTAGCCTCACCTATATGGCAAGACTGGCTCAACCTTGAAGATACCAGGTCCCAAGTTCTGCCTGTACAGCGGACTTAACATGCAGTGATCTTTCTCTGACCAAGTCAAGATGATAGCTTCACTGGGAAGCTATGCTGAAATCCTTCTCTGCAGATCAGTTAAATGGAGAACAAGGGAAGCTAATCCCTGAAGCAGCTGTTAAAGCTGAATTAAGGGAGATGAATTCCCTAAAAACAGTGAAGTCGTTAAATGATTAAGACTTACCGGTCCTTAGCCGGATAATGACTGGAGTGGGCATTCCCACTAATTAAGAGATCTGAGTATCTCTCTCAACCAAGAGAGAGGAGAAGAGCAGATCACTTCTCTCTTCAGAGGACCTCAAGTGTCCTATTTATAGGCTCCATGGACTGAGCGCTGCCACCTCAAGCGTGAAAGCACGAGCGCATTTAAGGCATTTACTGCGCCTTGAGAAAAGAGACGGTTTCCCTTGGAACCGTGCAAAGGTAGAAACGTCTCCCTCATAGAGGCACTCACTGCGCCTTGAAGAAAGGGAATATCCTCCCTCGAAAACGTGCAAATCGGAGAATATCTCCCTCGATCAGCACGAAGAAAGGAGTAATCCTCGTAACCTGCCCACGACAGTTGGTCTTGGGAAAGCAACAGATGTTCCAGAGCGAACTTACCTAGCTACGAAGCTACCCAGACGCGAGTCTACATGATTCCTCGGCGAATCTACATCCCAAAGCAGGATTCAAAGCGAAGCTGAACTCAACCATCATGGCGACGTTCATACTCCACACACCACCAATCAAAGCAGTTCAAAGTATTTCAAAGTCTGAGCCATTGCAGACTTCTGAAAACTTTGAAGGGGGTCTTGTTGACACTTAAAAAAGACAAGATTCTTATTAGTCCGAACAATCTCTAAACTTGTTGACATTTACAAAAAACAAGTGACAGACAAGCTGACAACCAGTTTTCACCCATCTCCAAGGGACAAGGAAGCAACTTGGACTCCACTGATCCAGCAAGCAGACAGTGAACCCGGATTGTTTCTAAACAGACCTCAGCAGGTCTAAAGGTGCTAGCACTTAGCATCGCATGAGCTCAAAGGGATAGCCTCGCTTGAAAGGCTAATATCACCCAACTTCGCCTTGAAGCCGTCCAAAGCCTCGCCAGGAAGCTAACTCGCAACTTCGCCACAGAGGACTTCCAGCTCCGCCAAAGGGTTTCTTTCGGACTTCGCCAGAAGCTGCCTCTAGCTCTGCTACGAGCTCAATGCGGGCAGCTCCGCTATTGGTCTGCTATGGTCAACCTTTGACCAATCAAATCTCCAGATGAGTCAGATCTAATCAGATCAAATCCAATCAAGATCAAATCAGAGATCAAATTTGGCAGTTGATTGCCACAATCTCTTGACTCTTCTAAAACGAGTAAGAAGATCAGGGGAAATCCTCCAACGATATGGAAAGGATCAAGAAGGTCAACCAACCTGCCAATTCTAGCTTCGCAGAAGCTGATCTTAGCCTCGCAGCAAGGCTACTTTCCGGATTCAAACAGATTCGATTCAATCTGTTTTCATATTTTCAAGGGACGATTATGAAAGATCACCTAGAGGGGGGTGAATAGGTGATTATGCTAATCTAGTCTACTCAATGCGGAATTAAAAACTAATTTGCAATTTCAACAAGAGATGCACACAATCAAGCCAAGCATATAAGTATGTATGAGCAATATGAATAGATGCGAGGCACAAAGTAAAGAGAGAGAGAGAGAGAGAGAGAGTCAATGAACAGGCGCAAGATATGTTTCGAGGTTCGAGCACCCAGCTCTACATCCCCGCCTTCACCCAGAAGGATTTTAAGTCCACTAGCTTGTCCACAAAGGACTCCCACAAAGGGAACCTCCACCGAGGATTTGGGGCAATCACAATACAAGGAGTACCCAACTCCTCTCCTTACATACACAACCTCCTCCTTGAGGCACAACTCCAAGCCTACAAACAATCACCTCACAACCCGAGGGATTAGCACAAAGCCAAGTAAGGATCACCTCACAACTTGAGGGATACAAACCACTTGCACAAACAACCTCCTCAACCCAAGAGGGAAAAAGCACAAAGCAAAGTATAGAGGGTTTACAACTTGGTGGTTCAACAACAACCACAAACAATCTCTTTTCCAACACACAAAGACCCTATAGAGAAGATAGTAGATTTTTGCTCAAGTGTGGAGAAAACCAAGGGATTTGAAACCAGCAACTCAAAGAAAATCTTTGGGAAAAAATAGAAATGAAGATAGTGAAGTTCAAACAAAAACTTTTCCCAAAATCCCTTTTCTTTGGTTTTTCAAACCCTAATAAAAACACCAAAAAGATTGTTCAATTTGAATCCAAAAACCTCTTTTAATTGCTGTGAAAACACCAGAGAGTATAGGAAAATTCGCACAAAAAATCTTAGAGAAAAAGTCTTGCAAATGGGGTATTTATAGGCAAATCTGGAAACTAGCCGTTGGCAGCAGTTTTTGCCAAAATAACCCTGCCGGTCGACCGGTCCGGTCGACCGCCCAACGGTCAATTTTTGCCCGTTGGCAGCTACCGGTCGACCGCCCCGGTCGACCGAAACAAACAGAGAGCTCTGCTCTCAGTTCGGTCGACCGGTCCGGTCGACCGTCCCAGTGGCTCCAAACGTGCACAAAATTGTGCACGTCGGTCGACCGGCCCGGTCGACCGACCTCAGCCCTAGTCGACTAGTCAGGCTACTAGTCGACTTGGTTGAAGCCTGGAACAAAAAATTGGATAAAAACATATTTAAAAATTCTTTTATCATTTCTAAAAATCATCAAAAATAGTTTTATCATTTGCATTGATATATAAACATGTGGTAAAAAGTTTAGCTCAAATATCAATTAATATGAACTATTTTGTGTCTTATCATTTTTGCCAAAAACCAAAAACTGTATTTTTCTAAAACTTGGATTTTGAATAGAAAATACGTTTTGTCCAAAACTCTACCAAATACAAAAACATGATATTTAAACACTTTGAAGCATGATGCATATGGATAGAAATCCAATATACATAAAACAAATATATATCATAGTTTTTGTCATTAATTCCAAAATATGTTTTGTCAAAAATACCAAAACATATAACACATGAATAAGTAAGTCAAAACTAAGTTTGTCTAAGAAATTAAAGCATGCATGTATATAGAACAAATCATATATACATTAAACCATGTAAACTTGTTTTGATCTATCTATTCATAAAAACCAAGATCGGTTAAACCTAAAGCCGAAAAACCAAAACCAATATTCGAAAAATGAAACGTGTGTGTTGTGAACTTGAGCATTATCATACTATTCTAATCTTTACAATTTGGATCTAAATACAAAACTAAAGTATGGTACCGAAGTCTTCTTGTAGAGCGCAATCTCCAAGCCGACTCGATCCAAAACTCCTTGATCCATCGAGCAAGTGCTATATGTGATCTTTGACGCTCGGGCTCTTGAATCAACTTGTGAAAGATGTGTGGAAGCTTTCACCAACTAATAACTTGATTAAAGATCTGAAACTAAACTCACAAGATTATTAGTACACATAACTACATGAGTTAATCATCATCAAAACTAGAGTGGAAGGCCTTTGGGCCAACAATCCCCCCTTTTTGATGATGACAAAACTCATGGAGTTATATATGCATGGACTAAAGTTAAGCTTCAAAGAAGCTCCCCCTTAACTCATGCATAAACAAATAAACAACAAATAATATGCAATGAATATCAGACATGAAACATGAAACATGCATATCTATGCATAAACAATAAAGGGTTCTAGATACCAATGAAATGTTAAGAAACAAAACATGCTCTAGATACCAATTCCAATGAAATGTTTAAAACAAAACACCAATTCCAATGAAATGTTTAAAACAAAACACCAATTCCAATGAAATGTTTAAAACAAAACATGCTCTAGATACCAATTACACTCTAGATACCAATTACAAAACATCCAATTACAAAACATGCTTTAGATACCAATTAAAATTAAACTAAATTAAACTTAATATATGCAAAACAAAATCATGCATATATAAACCCAAATTCTTCTCCCCCTTTTGTCAATCATCAACAAAGGGGTAAAAACCAAAACAAAACAAAATCTTCTCCGTTTTTTTTTTAATACAAGAAATCAATCTTTAATAAGGGGTAAAAGCAAAACCAATATCAATTGAAAAATCAATTAAATATTTCTCCCCCTTTTTGTTCGAAAAAATGAATCAAAAAAAAATAATATTTTCCCCCTTTTTGTCTAAAACAAAAACAAAACCAAATAAGGGTGACAATCAATTAAGGTATCAATTGAAAATATGTCAAAGAATAGCATTTTGATACCAATTGAAAGGAAACAAACAAAAATATTGATACCAATTTCAAGCAAAAACACATGAAACATCTTGATGCCAATTGAAAATAAACATAATAAATCTTGAATGTCTAAACACACATATTTTGATACCAATTGTAAATCATTTTCATTTTAAACATATGATACCAATTTGAAATTTTCAATCATAAAGTAAGGGAGTGGGAATCAAATACCAATTGAGAAATCACCAATTGAAAGACAAAATCAAATTTTCTCCCCCTTTATGAAATACAAACTAAAATGATGCATAGGCTTGATACCAATTTAAATGTAATCAATTGAAACAAAATTGAAGCTCAAGCACTAGCATAAACAAGATTTTGTGCTTAAAGATATAGGGATATAATAAGCACAAATAACACATATATATGTATGAAAAATAGATACCAATAGAAATTGATATTCTTGGAATGAAAGCATACATACATACAAACACATATGAGTATACAAGAAATGTCAAGATTGATACCAATTGAAAGAATTCAATGATACCAATTGAAATAACAATAAGATCAAATGTATATCTCATATTATCATACCTCCCAATCATGATTCAAGTTTTAAATGATTTTCAATATAAGGCATACAAGAACATGATCTCCCTTCCATCCTCCCATAAATGGTAGGGGTTTTCAAAAATAGGTTTGAAAATAAGCTTTGTTTGAAAATCTCTACCATAGTGAAGAATACGAACTAGTTATAGGAAAAACTTTTAAAAACTAGTACGAAATCCTTCAAGTAAGGAATAAAACAAAATTGTTTTTCATGAAACACATGTAAATCACATGATCACTAAACACTCAAAATCCATAAAGCCCATATCATAGTCTCATGAAAACAAATCATGAGTAAACTAATAAAGTGAGTGTACAAGTATAATGTGACACATATCAATCATGAAAATATTCAATTAGGCTCATATGAAATTCCTTGAAAACATGAAATTCATCTAAGATGTGAAATCACCAATTGAAATCATCTTAAAAACAAGAGATTCATTATAAATGTGAAATCACTTAGCAAACATGGAATTCATCCAAACGATTTAAACTTCAAGGCATATGTATGTCATGTACAAACTAAAGTATACATACATATCCTAAACATAATGAGTCCACAAAAGTATATGCATGAAGGCACGTGGCTCAAGGATGTATATGTATAAATGACAGTTTGGAGAAGATGGACATATACATGAAGTTAAATAAATAAACACGAAATCAAGAAAAACTAAATTTTCACCAAAACTAATTTCATTTCAAGGTATATGTATGAATTGTCAACACAATAAGTATACATACATATCCCTAAACACAATTGAGTCCATATATATAGATTTGCATGAAAAGCAAATGACTCAAGGGGTATACATGTATATCTTAAGGTTTGGCAGAATAAACATATACATGAAATGAAAACTCATACACATGAAACAAATCCGAAAATAGGAATACAAGTTTAAAATGCATGAATCATCAAAACTAGGCTATACTAACACATTTAATGGGCACAAATGAGCATCCAAGCACAAACATAAATAAAGATTTATTTGTGTCCCACTACATGCGCAAGTATAAATTCTAGTCTTAATGAAAACTAACATCTAAACAAGTAATCAAATTATTAAGCACAAAACGGGATATAAGTCAACATGAAAGACATAAAAATCAAACATGAATTATAAAAAAAAAGTCATAGTTAACCATATGATTAGCATGACAAAGACATGTGCATTAGATTAACATGATAGCTAAAACATAAAGAGAACACAAAATATGGGTCCATACTAAACAAGGGTGTCTCAACAACTAATCATGTAAAGCATAAGTCTAATAGACATGGCAAATATCATACTAATCATGAAACAATAAAACATGATTCATCAAAACAAAAAAATAGACATTCACATGATCATTATGCATATGCATGTGCATTAGATCTAGGGCATACATGTTAGTTTAAACAAGGTGAGAACACTAAATATGGATCCATATGAAACATGGTGCTCAAGTAACTAAACATGTATAGCACTATTCTAATAAGCATGGCATAAGCATAATGAACAATAAACCATGGCATGCTATAAATAGATGAACATGAAAAGCATGCAAATAAAAATGGGAGTTAGAGAATGATACCAAAACTCATGAAGGTGCATCTCTAGTTCTCCAAACCACGGTGGTCCTCCCACCAAATCTTCTTGAGAGTGAAGCATCCAAATGGTTCTCTTTAGGCACGGAACGCATCCACTCCAAGGCACCAACACTCTCACGTTTTGCGAGAGCTCCCACCTACATCAAAAAGTATAGAGGTGGTCTTTGGTACCCATTTCTTTGTGGGTCCACGGGGGTTAGCATCCTTTCTAACCCAAACAAGATTAGTTGCTAAATTTTCATGATAGATATGATCATAACAAAATCTAGCAAGATGGCCTTTTCGGCCACAATGTGTACATGTGTACACATGAGCATACGTGCGATAGTGGTGACCGTGGAAAGCATGTGTATGCCGTGAAGGGTGAGCATGCAAAGATGGACCTTGTTTCTTGCGAACCAAGGTTTCCAAACGTGTATGATTCAATGTGCATTGGCTCAAAGTGGAGCCCAAACATTCAACACTTTCTTCAAAATATTTATATCATTTTCAATAGTGGAAGACAAAGTGGAGCATGCAATAGGTGTGCAAGAAGAAGAAGCTATACTAGCATGGCACACATGAGAATCAATATCAACTTTTAAAGATTCATTTTTCTTTAAAACAAATCCAATTCTTTTGTAATAGAATCAATTTTATTTTTCAAAGAAAGGTTATCTTTAAAAGTAAAATCCAATTTGAAGACAAAATCTCATTGTGTTTCACAACATCATCACAATAATTTTTGCTTTTCAAATCTTCAATCTCATTAAGGGCAAGATCTAGTTGAGATCTTAGTGAGTCACGTTCACTAGTGATCTCTTCCTTCTCTTGCAAAACCAATTCAAAATTAGAGCATAAATCCTTTAATTCATTTTTCAAAACAAGGTTGTCCTCTTTCAAAAGATTGTGTTTTTCAAACAAATTTTCAAGCTTTTGAGCAAGTTCCAAATTTAAAGTTTGAACTTCAAAACAACCATGGCAATAGGAACTAGAGCTATCATCTAATTGAGTGTCCGATTGTACCTCAAGGGAGTTTTTCCCTTGGACCATGAAGCAATGCTCTTCGGACTTTTCTCTTAGATCTCCTCATCTTGTTGATGATCCTTGGAAGTTCGGGAGACATCAATAAGCTCCAAACTGCAAAAGCCGAGTCATAATGATTAAACACCGGTAAAAGATGTTCACCTAGAGATGCTCTAAGTGTTCTAAGTGCTAATGCATTTGCTTCTTATGCTTGCTACTATTGGGGAATGATTCCATAGTGGAGGCTTGATAAACTAGATGTCCTAGTCTTTTCAAATGGCTACTCATATTGGCCTTCCAAACATCAAGTCTAATATGGTCAAACATAGGAGGGCTATCTATGAGAGCAAACTAAATGAGTGCAAATGAAGATGCAAATGAAGATTAGCAAACCAAGATCTCACTCCTAGGTGGTTAAACCTAAATATCAGGAGCACTAGCTCTGATACCAATTGAAAGATCACCAGAGGGGGTGAATAGGTGATATGCTAATCTAGTCTACTCAATGCGGAATTAAAAACTAATTTGCAATTTCAACAAGAGATGCACACAATCAAGCCAAGCATATAAGTATGTATGAGCAATATGAATAGATGCGAGGCACAAAGTAAAGAGAGAGAGAGAGAAAGTCAATGAACAGGCGCAAACACCAAGATATGTTTCGAGGTTCGAGCACCCAGCTCTACATCCCCGCCTTCACCCAGAAGGATTTTAAGTCCACTAGCTTGTCCACAAAGGACTCCCACAAAGGGAACCTCCACCGAGGATTTGGGGCAATCACAATATAAGGAGTACCCAACTCCTCTCCTTACAAACACAACCTCCTCCTTGAGGCACAACTCCAAGCCTACAAACAATCACCTCACAACCCGAGGGATTAGCACAAAGCCAAGCAAGGATCACCTCACAACTTGAGGGATACAAACCACTTGCACAAACAACCTCCTCAACCCAAGAGGGAAAAAGCACAAAGCAAAGTATAGAGGGTTTACAACTTGGTGGTTCAACAACAACCACAAACAATCTCTTTTCCCACACACAAAGACCCTATAGAGAAGATAGTAGATTTTTGCTCAAGTGTGGAGAAAACCAAGGGATTTGAAACCAGCAACTCAAAGAAAATCTTTGGGAAAAAATAGAAATGAAGATAGTGAAGTTCAAACAAAAACTTATCCTAAAATCCTTTTTCTTTGGTTTTTCAAACCCTAATAAAAACACCAAAAAGATTGTTCAATTTGAATCCAAAAACCTCTTTTAATTGATGTGAAAACACCAGAGAGTATGAAAAAATTCGCACAAAAAATCTTAGAGAAAAACTCTTGCAAATGGGGTATTTATAGGCAAATCTAGAAACTAGCCGTTCGCAGCAGTTTTTGCCAAAATAACCCTGCCGGTCGACCGCCCAACGGTCAATTTTTGCCCGTTGGCAGCTACCGGTCGACCGAAACAAACAGAGAGCTCTGCTCTCAGTTCGGTCGACCGGTCCGGTCGACCGTCCCAGTGGCTCCAAATGTGCACAGAATTGTGCACGTCGGTCGACCGGCCCCGGTCAACCGACCTCAGCCCTAGTCGACTAGTCAGGCTACTAGTCAACTTGGTTGAAGCCTGGAACAAAAAATTGGATAAAAACATATTTAAAAATTCTTTTATCATTTCTAAAAATCATCAAAAATAGTTTTATCATTTTGCATTGATATATAAACATGTGGTAAAAAGTTTAGCTCAAATATCAATTAATATGAACTATTTTTGTGTCTTATCATTTTTGCCAAAAACCAAAACTGTATTTTCTAAAACTTGGATTTTGAATAGAAAATACGTTTTGTCCAAAACTCTTCCAAATACAAAAACATGATATTTAAACACTTTGAAGCATGATGCATATGGATAGAAATCTAATATACATGAAACAAATATATATCATAGTTTTTGTCATTAATTCCAAAATATGTTTTGTCAAAAATTCCAAAACATATAACACATGAATAAGTAAGTCAAAACTAAGTTTGTCTAGGAAATTAAAGCATGCATGTATATAGAACAAATCATATATACATTAAACCATGTAAACTTGTTTTGATCTATCTATTCATGAAAACCAAGATCGGTTAAACCTAAAACCGAAAAACCAAAAACCAATATTCGAAACATGAAACG
>JAVJIF010030247.1:372500-453396 GCA_038442645.1 Agave tequilana
GATCAAGTGACGTGGTCCAAGTATGCAGGTACAAGTAATAACAGATAATATATGGGAAATTAAAGGAACGATAGTAAATCATGTATATCGATGAATCTGAAACTGAAAACATGCATAGAAGGCGGTATGAAGAGCATAAGTACATGCGGTAAATAAGTTAAACATACGATAAATACAAGTATGGACAAAACTAGTTGTACAAGCTCAGATTATGGATTCACGGGACAGATACGTCAAGGGGATAATCCAAACAAGGAAATCCTCATTTATATATCACATATCTCATGTCGCCATCGTCTGAATTTATACAACTTGAGTTGCCCTAAGAGTAACAGAACTATAGTGTGTCTAGAGTAATCATCATGTGTCATAAAGCCAGGTGTCAACTCAAGTATAACTGGAATATAAAAGTGTTGCATTTTAATTATCGAATAATAATAATCAGTACCATTTGATATTTCAATCGCCTCCCTACCGATGCCTCACATCACCGATAGTTCATACTAGAGTTCGCACTCTGTAGAACTTACTCGGGTCTGATATGTGAGTACCAGGACCTGAACAAAGGAGAGACCAAATATCACACGTTCCTAATATTATTACTGTTTCTTATGCTCTTATGTTATTCTTGTCCCTTTCCCACCGGCGTCCCAGACACCGACAGTTCACGCTGGAGCCCGCACTTCCAGTAGAACTTATCCGAACTCCGATATGCAGGTACCATTATTTGAATAAGGGGAGACCAAATAACACGTGCTCTAGAAGTTATCATTGTACAGATATGTGTGTGTGTGTTAATATGCACTGAGAATGCTTATCACGCTAACACCAGGCGGTACAGGCAGGAGGGAGAAGTATCCCTTCAGATTCAAGAGGTGGCTCCCACAGATTCAAGAGGTGGCCCCCACCACGTGTGTGGTATGGTACTTTTCTCCATGTGGCACTTTGCTCTAAGGGTTGATATAGGAGGTAGCCCCACAGATTCAAGAGGTGGCCCCCACAGATTCAAGAGGTGGCCTTCACCACGTGTGTGGTGTGGCACTTTGCTCTGTGTGGCACTTTGCTTCGTGTGGGGAACGGATTCAAGAGGTGGCCCCTACCACGTGTGTGATGTGGCACTTTGCTCTGTGTGGCACTTAGTTTCACTCAGGATCCGCCGGATGCTAACACGATTGTGGGATACATCCTCGTCATCCCGACACCAGGCATGCTCTGACGGACGCAGGTCTGACTGTGCTATTAACAAGAGTAACAATGCAGGGACACAAGTACAGGAGATATAAGAGTTCAGGATTACAGGGGTTCAGGAGTACAAGAGTATCAGAGGTCTGGTCACATAATAATCATGATATGCGAGGTAATACAGGTGTCATGTATCAGGTGTCAAGTATAACATGCCAAGTATCGGTGTCAGGTATCATGTGTCAAATATAGCATGGCAAGTATTGGTGTCAGGTACCATGTGTCAAATATAGCATGGCAAGTACCAGTGTCAAATATCATGTATCAACTATAGCATGGCAAGTACCGGTGTCAAATACAGCATGGCAAGTATCGGTGTTATATATCATGTGTCAAATATAGCATGACAAGTACCGGTATCAGGTATCATGTGTCAGATATAGAATGGCAAGTACCGGTGTCAGATATCATGTATCAACTATAGCATGTCAAGTACCGGTGTTATATATCATGTGTCAAATATAGCATGGCAAGTACTGGTGTCAGGTATCATGTGTCAAATATAGCATGGCAAGTACCAGTGTCAGATATCATGTATCAACTATAGCATCGCAAGTACCGGTGTTATATATCATGTGTCAAATATAGCATGGCAAGTACCGGTGTTAGGTATCAAGTGTCAAGTATAGCATGGCAGGTACCAGTGTCGGATATCATGTGTCAAATATAGCATGGCAAGTACCGCTGTCGGGTATCATATGTCAAATATAGCATGGCAAGTACCGGTGTCAGATATCATATATCAACTATAGCATGGCAAGTACCGGTGTCGGGTATCATGTGTCAAATATAGCATGACAAGTACCGGGGTCAGGTATCAAGTGTCAAGTATAGCATGGCAGGTACCGGTGTCGGATATCATGCGTCAAATATAGCATGGCAAGTACCGGTGTCAGGTATAGAGTGTCAAGTATAGCATGGCAGGTACCGGTGTCGGATATCATGTGTCAAATATAGCACGGCAAGTACCGGTGTCGGGTATCATGTGTCAAATATAGCACGGCAAGTACCGGTGTCAGGTATCATGTGTCAAATATAGCATGGCAAGTACCGATGTCAGGTATGAAGTCAAGTATAGCATGGCAGGTCCCGGTGTCGGATATCATGTGTCAAATATAGCATGGCAAGTACCAGTGTCAGGTATCAAGTGTCAAGTATAGCATGGCAGGTACGGCCGGATATCATATGTCAAATATAGCATGGCAAATACCGGTGTCGGGTATCATGTGTCAAATATAGCATGGCAAGTACCGGTGTCCGGTATCATGTGTCAAATATAGCATGGCAAGTACCAGTGTCGGGTATCATGTGTCAAATATAGCATGGCAAGTACCGGTGTCCGATATCATGTGTCAAATATATAGCGGTGTATCATGTAGTAAAAGTTACAGTGGCAATGACTGGCATATAACGGTAATAGCAAAGCACATAGCAATACAGAAATGCACTCGCATAATGATAAAATAGAAGTATGTTAAAAAGAAATTGTACTCGCCTAAATCACCGAAAAACGACGTGAAATCCCAGAATACCAGAAATACGCGTTTACCATCAATCCATATATTAAAAATAAACATATATTATTTTTAGAGAGAGAAACCAGAGAGAGAGAATAGAGAGAAAGAGTTAGAGAGAGAAGTGAGATTTAGAGAGAGAAGTCTAGAGAGAGAAAGAGGGGTTTCTAGAGAGAAAGTCTAGAGAGAGGGATTTTTAGAGAGAGAAAGAGAAATATTAGAGAGAGAATGAGAAATAGTAGAGAGAGGAGAGAGAGAGAGAAATAGTAGAGAGAGGGCAGGGTAGAGAGAGATGAGAGAGAGAGAGGGAAGAAGGGGGCGCAGCCCCCCTTGCCCATGCACAGTCCAGGCCTCTGGCCTAGGTTGGCCTGCTGCTCCCTGGCTGCGGCCAGGGAGGCGAAGAGCCGCGTCGGCCGCCGTGGCCGGCGCAGGCAGGGGTGGCCGCCGGCCACCCCAAAGGAGAGGGAGAGAGAGAGCCGGGGCTGCTCACGTAGCCCTTGATCAAGGAGAGGCCCACGGCTCCCCGTGGGCCAAGGGATGCCTGGCCGGCCCTTTGTTGGCCCAGAGGCCTTCCACTCTACTTTTGATGATGATTAACTCATGTAGTTATGTTTACTAATAATCTTGTGATGTTTAGTTTTAGATCTCTAACTAAGATATTAGTAGGTGATTAGCTTCAACAAAGATGTTTTGGAAGCTTTCACATGGTGATTCAAGAGCCCGAGCATCAATGTTTATACCTAGCACTCGTTGGAGTCAAGCTCGGTGGATCACGGTTTGGATCGAGTCGACTTGGAGACTGCGCTCTACAAGAAGACCTCGGTACATAGTTTAATTTATGTTTTAGATTCATTTGTTAAAGATTAGATAGTGTGATATGCTCAAGTTCACAACACACACACGTTTCATGTTTTGGTTTTTGGTTTTCAGTTTTGGTTTAACCGATCTTGGTTTTCATGAATAGATAGTATCAACACAAGTTTACTTGGTTTAGTGTATATTAGATTTGTTCTATATACATGTATACTTCAACTATTTAAACAAACTTAGTTTGATAGTCTATTTCATGAGTTTGGAGTTTTGGTATTTTAACAAAACTTATTTTTGATTTTAAGTCAAAAACATTGATATATATATATATATATATATATATATATATATATATATATATATATATTTCATGTATATTGGATTATATCCATATACAACATGCCTAAATGTTGTTTCATATCATGTTTTTGTATTTGATGAGTTTTGGACAAAATGAATTCTCAATTCAAAAATCCAAGTTTTGGAAAATACGGAATTTGGTTTTCGGCAAAATTTCTAAGTCACAAAAATGGTTCAAATTGTTTGAAATATGTGTTAAATTTTTTCACACAAGTTTGTATATCAAAGTATTATACTGAAACTATTTTTGTGGATTTTTAGAGATTTTATGGGATTTATTTGGTAATTAAAAACCTAATTTTCTAATCCCTTAAAAACCCTGCCAGGCTCTGGCGGTCAACCGTTCCGGTCGACCGGATCAGGAGCCGGTCGATTGGACATGCATAAGAATGTGCACATGGTCGTATCAGTTGGCCGGTCGACCGAGCGGTCGACCGACTGAAGGCAACCCACTCTCGGGTTGCCCCGGTCGACCGGGCGGTCGACCGGCCAGAGAGCCGTTGCTCTCTAGTTCAGGGCCCGGTCGACCGGGCGGTCGACCGGAAGGCTCAACGGTCAGAAATTTGACCGTTGTCCGGTCGACCGGCCGGTCGACCGGTAGGCATTTTGGACCTTTTTCTCTGCCAACGGGTAGATTTTTTTTTTTGGGTATATAAATACCCCATTTGGTGTTGGTTTTCTTTAAGAATTTTAAAAGCCAAAAATTTTCTACTCTCGAGTGTTTTATACAAGTTTCAAAAGAGTTTTAGAGCTTTAAAAGATTTCATCTTTATTTTGTTTTAAAAGGGGTTTTGGAAAATTCAAAGAAAAGAAATTCTTTGGGAATTGGTTTGATCTGCCTTTTCTATTCTATCTAGAGTTTTCCCTAAAGTTTTTCTTTGAGTTTTTGATTTCCAAACTCTTTGTTTTCCACACTTGAGCCATATCATTCTATCCTATCTATTAGGATCTTTGTTTTGTGAAAAAATTAGTTTGTGGTTGTGGAGGCCACCAAGTTGTAAACTTCCATCTTTGTGATATCCCTCTAGTGAGAGGTGATTGAGTTGTGATCCCTCTAGTGAGAGGTGATTGTGGAAGTATTGGATGGCTCCCTCTAGTGAGAGGTAGAGATTGGGTTTGGCTCCCTCTAGTGAGAGGTGGAGTTTGTGTTGGTATCCCTCTTAGTGAAGAGGTGGATTGTGTTTGTAGTGGCTTTGTGCCTATCCCTCATTTGTGAGGTTGATGTGTGTGGCTTTGTGCCTAACCTCTAAGTGTAGAGGTTGTGTTTGTAATTGAGAGAGGAGCTGTGTACTCCCGGTTGTATTGCCCCAAATTCTCAGTGGAGGTTCCCTGTGTGGGAATCCTGTGTGGACAAGTTAGTAGATTGGAAATCCTTCTGTGTGAAGGCGGGACGTAGAGCAGTGGCTCGAACCTCGAAACATATCCGTGTGTTAGCGATTGATCCATTGACTCAAACTCTCTCTCTATTACTTTGAGCATTGCATCATATTGCCATATCATATATATGCTTGTGTTGTTTGTGTGTGCCTCACTTGTGTTTAACCACGAGAGCTTCATATAGCACCTCAACTCTTATTCAGAGGAATCAAGAGGAGTTAGTCCAGAGCCCTTCACCGGGAATTCAGCTACACTCGTTGGTTACATTAAGTATGTTGCATTTTAGTTTTTAAATTCCGCATTTTGTTCATTAGATTAGCCGTACACTTATTCACCCCCTCTAGGTGTACCTACAATTGGTATCAGATCTTACGCTCCTGATATTTGGTTTAACCACCTAGGAGTGTGATCTTGAGTTTGCTAATCTAGATTTGCATTTGCACACATATATTGTTTACACACACTCATGGATTGCTTGACACCTCCCATGTTTGATGTTTCCAACATTGACATGTGGAAATTTAGGATGTCCATGTACTTAAAAACCTTAGGCTTGCATGTTTTCCTTGCCGCTACCAAGAAATCCTATCTTGGTAATAGCAAGCATATAGAGGCCAATGCACAAGCCCTTGAGGCACTTAGAAGCACGCTTAACAAAAAATATCTGTGCTTAGTTTCTAACTATGATTCCGCCTTTGCAGTGTGGAACACGTTGACCTCCTCCAAGCTTCAATTGGCAATCCAAACGGAGGATGAATCTAGTGGAGAATCCGAGCAACAATGCTACATGGTCCAAGAGAATGACTCCCTTGAGGTATATTCGGAATCTCAATTAGATGATGATTGTGCTAGTTCTTCTAATGAGTATATTGATGCCAATGCCTTGAATGAAGAACTATCCATTGTTTGTGAAAAATTGTTAGAAAAATATAATCTTTTGAAAAAGAAAAGTTTTGAACTAAAAGAAGAAAACAAGGATTTGTGTTCAAAGCTTGATTTGGTTTTGCAAGAGAAAGTGGAGATTTCTAATGAAAAGGATTCATTGAAATCTAAACTTGAACTTGCCCTAAAAGAAAATGAATTTTTGAAAAATAAAAATGATTGTGAAATAATTTTGAAGAAAAAGGAATCTTTATCTTCAAAACTTGATTTTGTATTAAAAGAAAATATTTCTTTGAAAAATAAAATTGACTTGATTTCACAAGATTTAGAGGTTTGCTTAAATGAAAATAGATCTTTGAAAAATGATATAGATTCACATGTTTGCCATGCTAGTGTAGCTTCACCTAGCTTACCTATTGCATGCACCTTTTCTTTTAGGATTGATAATGATATTTGTTTGTTAAAGAAGAGTGTGGATTGTTTGGGCTCCACTTTGAGCCATTGTGCTTTGAACCACTCACGTTTAGAATCTTTATTTCGAAAGAAACAAATTCCTTCTATGCATGCACACAAATCACGGCATACACATGCTTCCCACGTTCACTCTCATAACACGATGTATGCTCATGTGTACACTTGTACACATTGTGGACGTAAGGGCCACCTTGCTAAATTTTGCTATGATCGTATACATGATTCAAATTTAGCAGCTAAATTTATTTGGGTTAGGAAAGGAACTAACCCCCATGGACCCAAAAGAGTGTGGGTACCAAAGACCACCCCTATGCTATTTGATGTAGGTGTGGGCTTTTGTATGACGTGAGAGCGATGGTACCTTGAGGTGGATGCGTTCTGAGCTTAAAGAGGACAATTTGGATGCATCACTTTCAAGGGGAGTTTGGTGGGATGACCACCTTGTTTTGGAGATATGGAGAGTTGCCCTCATGGTTTTGGTAACGATCTCATACTCTTCATTTATTGTTTTCATGCTTTTCATATCATTGATTTTAGTATGTTTTGATATTTTATGATTAGTATGTTAAATGCCATGTTTATTAGATTAGTGATATACATGGTTAGTATTTGAGACACCCATGTTTATATGGATTTATATTTAGTGTTCTCACTTTAGTTTATCTAATGTGTATGTCCTAAATCTAATGCATGTTCATTTACATAATGATCATATGGGTTTTGTTTTGATTTCTGTGCTTCATGTTTTGATTACTTATTTGAATGTTAGGTTTCATTAAAACTAGGATATATATTAGTACAACTAGTGAGCCACAAAAAGACTATTATATGTTTGTGCTTGAACGCTCATTTGTACCCATAGATGTACTACTGTAGTCTAGTTTTGATGATTCAAACATTTTGACTTGTATTCCCATTTTGTACATGTTTTTCATGTTTATGTTTAACTTCATGTATATGTCGATTTTATCTAAACTATTAGATATACATATACATCCTTGAGCCACTTGCCTTCTTGCATATACTTTTATGGACTCGTTTATATTTGGATATGTTTGTATACTTTAGTTTGTACATGACATACATATACCTTGAAGAATTCTAGTTTTGATGACTTTCATGTTTTAAGGAATTTCTTATTGAACTTGATTGCATATTTTCATGATAATGTGTTTCACATAACACTTGTACACTCACCTTATTTGATGTTTTCTCATGATTTTGTTTTCATGAGTACAATTTGTGCTATATAGTTTTTTTGAGTGTTGATGTGATCTACATGTTTTTCATGAAATATATTTTTGTTTTATTCCTTACTTGAAGGATTTCGTACTAGTTTACAAGTTTTTCATATAACTAGTTCGTATTCTTCATTATGATAGAGTTTTTCAAACATACAATATTTTCAAACTTATTTTTGAAAACCCCTACCCGTCCAAAGGCGGTTGGTTGGGTGACCATGCCTTGTATGCTTATTATTGAAAATTCTTTTAAACATGTGCATAAAATGGGTGGTAGGAAGTATGAGTTATACACTTGTTTCTAATTATAGTTTCAATTGGTATCATTGGATCTTTTCAATTGGTATCAATATTGACATTCTTTTGTATACTCATATATGCTTTATTTGTGCTTATTATATCTCTATATCTTTGAGCACAAATTTTGGGTATGCTAAGCTTGATTTCTTAAAATGACTATCATATTTCAATTGATTATTTTTCAATTGGTATCCTAATACAAGCTTATGCATCATTTTATTTGGTATTTCATAAAGGGGGAGAAAATTCGTATTTCATCTTCTAATTAATTTTGGTTATATTTGATATTCCACTCCCACACTTTATGATGATATTGATTATTTTTGGTATCATATGCTCCTAATGAAAAATTACTTTCAATTGGTACTAATTTTTACTATTGGTATCAAGATCATTCAATTGATATCAAAATTTGATTGGTTTCTTCAAAAATGTTTTATGTACTTTCAATTAGTACTTACAATTGGTATTTCAATTGGTTTCTTAAAGACTGGATTTCAATACCTCATTTACTTTCAATTGGTATTTCTCAAATTTTGTTGGTTTACCTATTTGTTCACTTACAATTGGTATCATGATGCACTACATTGATATATTTTTTAATTGGTATCATGTTTGTTTTAATTTTCACCCCTTGAAGTATTTTTTTTGTCTCGGACAAAAAGGGGAAGAACATGTTTTATTGGTTTTCTTTGACCCCTTTGTTGATGATTGACAAAAAGGGGGAGAAGTATTTGAGTTATATGCATGTTTTTTATGTTATGCATGTTTTTATATTGGTATCAAGAAAGTTTGTTTTATGTTTTGTTGATATTGGTATCAAGAGCATGAATACTAGTATCTAGAAACATAGTTTGTTTTTTTATTGGTATCAAGAGCACTATTTAAGAACATGTTTATGAAAAGAAGAAATAATTTATTTTGGTATCAAAAGCTTATTTTATGCATATTTATGCATTTTCATATTTAATATTCATTGCATATATTTATTGTTTATTGCTATGCATGAGTTAAGGGGAGCTTCCTTGAAGCTTAACTTTAATCCATGCATATATAACTCCATGAGTTTTGTCATCATCAAAAGGGGGAGATTGTTGGCCCAGAGGCCTTCCACTCTAGTTTTGATGATGATTAACTCATGTAGTTATGTTTACTAATAATCTTGTGATATTTAGTTTCAGATATCTAACCAAGATATTAGTAGGTGATTAGCTTCAACAAAGATGTTTTGGAAACTTTCACATGGTGATTCAAGAGCCCGAGCATCAATGTTCATACCTAGCACTCGTTGGAGTCAAGCTCGGTGGATCACGGTTTGGATCGAGTCGACTTGGAGACGGCGCTCTACAAGAAGACCTCGGTACATAGTTTAGTTTATGTTTTAGATCCATTTGTTAAAAATTAGATAGTGTGATATGCTCAAGTTCACAACACACACGTTTCATGTTTTGGTTTTTGGTTTTCGGTTTTGGTTTAACCGGTCTTGGTTTTCATGAATAGATAGTATCAAAATAAGTTTACTTGGTTTAGTTTATATTAGATTTGTTCCATATACATGTATGCTTCAACTATTTAAACAAACTTAGCTTGATAGTCTATTTCATGAGTTTGGAGTTTTGGTATTTTAACAAAACTTATTTTTGATTTTAAGTCAAAAACATTGATATATATATCTTTCATGTATATTGGATTATATCCATATACAACATGCCTAAATATTGTTTCATATCATGTTTTTGTATTTGATGAGTTTTGGACAAAACGAATTTTCAATTCAAAAATCCAAGTTTTGGAAAATACGGAATTTGGTTTTCGGCAAAATTTCTGAGTCACAAAAATGGTTCAAATTGTTTGAAATATGTGTTGAATTTTTTCACACAAGTTTGTATATCAAAGTATTATACTGAAACTATTTTTGTGGATTTTTAGAGATTTTATGGGATTTATTTGGTAATTAAAAAACCTAGTTTTCTAATCCCTTAAAAACCCTGCCAGGCTCTGGCGGTCGACCGTTCCGGTCGACCGGACCAGGAGCCGCTCGACCAGCCGGTCGACCGGAGCGATCGACTGGACGTGCACAAGAATGTGCACATGGCCGTATCAGTTGGCCGGTCGACCGAGCGGTCGACCGACTGAAGGCAATCCACTCTCAGGTTGCCCCACCAGAGAGTCGTTGCTCTCTGGTTCAGGGCCCGGTCGATCGGGCGGTCGACTGGAAGGCTCAACGGTTAGAAATTTGACCGTTGGCCGGTCGACCGGTAGGCCATTCTGGGCCTTTTTCTCTGCCAATGGGCAGATTTTTTTTGGGGGTATAAATACCCCATTTGGTGTTGGTTTTCTCTAAGAATTTTAAGAGCCAAAATTTTCTACTCTCTAGTGTTTTATACAAGTTTCAAAAGAGTTTTAGAGCTTTAAAAGATTTCATCTTTATTTTGTTTTAAAAGGGGTTTTGGAAAATTCAAAGAAAAGAAATTCTTTGGGAATTGATTTGATCTTCCTTTTCTATTCTATCTAGAGTTTTCCCTAAAGTTTTTCTTTGAGTTTTTGATTTCCAAGCTCTTTTTTTTCCACACTTGAGCCATATCATTCTATCCTATCTATTAGGATCTTTGTTTTGTGAAAAAATTAGTTTGTGGTTGTGGAAACAACCAAGTTGTAAACTTCCATCTTTGTGATATCCCTTGTTGGAACCTGACAAGTTCAAGATGTTGAAGCCTCTCAAATTACAAGATTTTGATGATAGACGAACACTACTACTACATGATGATTGCTCTACCTCAGATAAAGATTATTGAAGCTTATGGGTGCATTTGGGAAGTTATTGTGTAACTTAGAAATATTTGTGAAAGCCTTGATATCTTACACAAAAAACAACTCCTAGTCGACTTGTCCTATTGATATAGTCGACTACCCAAATGTAGTCGACTTGACAAAAAGCCCTAGTCGACTAGTCCATTCCAAAACCAAAATCCTAACTCTCTGTTTGGACTCTGAAATGCAAATTAGTCGACTTGACTTTCCTACCTAGTCGACTAACAGATACTCTAGTCGACTAACCCTATTTCCAAGTCGACTAATATTTGACACAAAAATTATCCAACTCTCTATTTCTTTTCTGAAACAAAATTAGTCGACTACCCTTTTTATCCAGTCGACTAATACAGTTATAAGTCGACTACAAGTTAGTTACAGTCGACTATATTCAGTTTTTCAGAAACCTGTTTCTTCCAACAGACACTTCCCTAGTCGACTAATAGTCATACCTAGTCGACTAATAGTTGAAGTTTTGCCTAGACTAGTCGACTAATCCAGTATCCTAGTCGACTACAGGCAGTTTCTGACTGTTAGACAGTTTCTCTTATCTGATTCATTTGGCAACGTTTTCCAACGTTTAAAATGTCTGAATTGGTCCCATAACTACCCTAACTGACCCTAGTGTTCATCTATAAATAGGGAAGTTATTCCTAAGGCCAATTACCAATTCATTCCATCAGATTTCCAAAGCCAAATTTCTAGAAACCTGAAAACTGAAATTTGCAACTTCTTTCTTCACCAAAAGCCATTTCCCTTAGTGAAGAATTCTGAAGTTAAACCTTCCTATACTGAACCTTGTCCACTACACATTCTGTATCAAGGCTATAGGAAGTTATTGTATTCATTTCAAAGAAAGTTGTACAAGGAGTCTTCTTGGGTGTAGAAGATTGTACAAGGCGTGTTCTCTTGGTGGAAGAGAAGTTGTGTGCATTTGACAAAGGGTGTTTGTCAAGTGGTGCACAAGGCATTTGTTGTAGGGTGTACACAAGGAAGAAAGGAAAATCTCAAGCATTTGCTTGGGGACTGGATGTAGGTCACAAGGACCGAACCAGGATAACTCTCCGCTGTTTGCGTTTGTATTTTCTGTGGTTATCTCTTTTGATTGCTTTAATTTCTGCAAGTAAATTGTTTAATTTTTAATTAACACTATTCACCCCCCCTCTAGTGTTGTTTTGCTTGGTATATAGATCCTACATTTGGTATCAGAGCAGGTTTCAAGGCAACAACCATACAAGGATGGCAACGGAGTTCCAATCTTCCCAATTCAAAGAGGGGCATTCTACACAACGACCACCGCTATTTGACGGAACCAACTACAATTACTGGAAGTGTAGAATGAAGATCTACTTGCAGTCGCTCAACTACGATCTTTGGAACATCGTAGAAGCGACGTACACCAAGCCTACAACCAACTACGATGCTTGGAATGAAGATCAAAAGAAGAATGCAAATCTTGATGCCAAGGCGATGAACGCTCTATTTTGTGCCTTAACCAAAGAAGAGTTCAACCGTGTGTCAACATCAACCTCTGCACATCAAATATGGCATACACTTGAGGTAACACACGAAGGTACGAATAAAGTTAAAGAATCTAAGATATCTGTTCTTGTCCACAGATTTGAATTGTTCAAGATGAAGGAGAACGAAATCATATCCGAAATGGTTACAAGGTTCACCGACATCACCAACACTCTTGCATCCCTTGGAAAGGACTACACTCAAGTTGAACGAGTCCGTAAGATCCTTCGAGCACTCACACCGGAATGGGAGAAGAAGACAACCGCCATTGAAGAGGCGAACGATCTCTCAACTATGACATTAGAAAACCTAATCGGTAATCTAATGGCATATGAAGTGCAAATAGAAGAAAGAAAGAAGGACGAACAACAACATCAATCCAAGAAGAAAGTTCTTGCCTTCCATGCAACTTCAGATACGGACGACTCGGATGAAGATGAAGAAGAAATGGCCATGATTTCAAGAAAGTTCAAAAGGTTCTTAAAACAAAGTAAGTATAATAAGAATAAAGATACTAACGATATTCCTACTTGTTTTAAGTGTAACAAACCAGGCCATATGAAGAAGGATTGTCCATTGATGAAATCAAAAGGACACTTCAAGACTTTCAACAAGTTCAACAAGTTCAACAAGTTCAACAAGAAGAAGAAGGCCTTTCAAGCAACATGGGATGATAGCGACTCATCTTCCTCGGACGAAGAAGAAGCAACGGAAACCGCCAATATTTGCTTCATGGCCCGAGAAGATGAGGTACAAGATTATGATGATTTATTAGAAGCCTTTAATGAACTTTATAATAATTTCAAATCTGAAAAGATTAGAAATAAAGTTTTAATAAAGGAAAATGAAAAACTTATTAATGATAATTCAATTCTTGTTTCTCAAACATCATCTTTTAGTTCTCAAAAAGAAGATTTTGAAAAAGTTATTGTATCTTTAAAAAGAGACAATGAAGTTTTCTTAAAAGAGAATGCTTTACTTAAAAAGGAAACTTTTTCTTTAAGTTCTAGAATTAATGTTTTAGACAAAGATATGATAAGTTTCAAAGTTAAGTATGAAGATCTTTTGAAAAATGTAAATAAATTTAATAAAGGAAAGGAGAATTTAAATATGTTATTATCTTCTCAAAAGATGTCTAACAATCATTTTGGTCTTGGTTTTTCAAAAGATAAGATGTATAAACCTATTCATGTTGGTATTGGATTTTCAAAAACCAATTTTGTAAAATCTACACATGTTCATAATTCATACAATTCTTTTGTAAAAAGAAATGATATTTCAAAAAGAATTAGATGCAAATATATATGGGTTCCTAAGAATCTAAATAATGTTGATAAAAATGTTTATATTGCATCCTTTATACATGATGTGTGTAATTCTAAGAATTATGTTTATACTAACAAGTGGAAACCAAATTCCAATTGGATTTGGGTTCCTAAAGGCTAATCTTTTTCGGACCCTATCATGATGGGTACCATACATATTGTTTTTATCTTATAGGTACCTTATAAAGAAAAGTGGATACTTGATAGTGGGTATTCCAAACACATGACCGGACATATGCAACTACTATCTTCCGTTCAAATCAAAAGGGAGGTACAGTGATATTTGGAGACAATAACAAAGGAAAAGTTATTGGTACCGGCATTGTTGGTAATCTTTCAAAACCTCTTATTGAAAATGTTCTTTTGGTAAGTGGTTTAAAACACAATCTATTAAGTATTAGTCAATTATGTGATAAGGGTTATAAAATTGTGTTTGAAAAAGATGCTTGTCTTATTTATGATGATAATATGAAAGATATTTTATTTAAAGGTTTTCGAAACAATAACATATATGAATTGTCAATAACATGCATGTCTTCAAATGAAAATTTATGTCTAATTGCTTCAAATAATGATTATTTTTTATGGCACAAAAGATTTGGTCATTTGAATATGAAAACTATTTCTAAAATTTCAAAATTTGATTTAGTTAAAGGTCTTCCAAAATTGCTTTCAAAAAGGATTATTTTTGTGATTCTTGTCAATTAGGAAAACAAGTTAAATCTTCTTTTAAATCAAAAGATTTGGTTTCTACAAAAAGACCTTTAGAATTATTGCATTTGGATTTATTTGGTCCTACTCGTGTTTCTTCATTAAACAAGAGTAGATATGTTTTTGTCATTGTAGATGATTACTCACGTTTTACATGGGTGATTTTTCTGAAAAACAAAAATGACACTTTTGATGAATTTGTAAGTTTTTGTAAAAGAATTCAAAATCAAAAGTCTCTAAACATAGTCACTATTCGTAGTGATCATGGAGGAGAATTTGAGAATGAATCTTTTTCAAATTTCTGTAATAAGTATGGTATTACACATAATTTTGCATTTCCTAGAGCATCTCCTCAAAATGGTGTTGTAGAGAGAAAGAATAGGACTTTGCAAGAATGTGCTAGAACTATACTTATGGATAGTAACTTACCAAAATACTTTTGGGCTGAAGCCACTGCTACTGCTTGTTATGTTTTAAATCGAGTGCTTATTCGACCATTTTTAAATAAAACATCTTATGAGTTGTTTCATAATCGGATTCTAAAAGTTTCTTATTTTAAGATTTTTGGATGTAAATGCTTTATCTTAAATACAAAAGATGCTTTAGATAAATTTGATGCTAGATCCAATGAAGGTATTTTTGTTGGCTATTCTACTCATAGTAAAGCATATAGAATTTTTAATAAAAATCATTTACTATTGAAGAATCTTTACATGTTAAATTTGATGAATCCTTGACTAAACTTGTTTCTAATGATTCTCCACATGATGATGATCATATTATAGTTTCTCCTAATGAAAATATTGTTATATCTTCTGTTGATACTAACTTGTCTAAGGATGAAGAGATTCCTACCGAGTTACCGAAAGCCTATGTTGAAGTAAGGAATCATCCACAAGATTTGGTAATTGGAGATATAAATCAAGGCGTTCAAACGAGATCCAAGTTGAACTACATGACACAAATTGCCTTCATTTCACTCATTGAACCGAAGAATATCAACGAAGCATGTGCGGATGATTTTTGGACAATTGCCATGCAAGAAGAGTTGAACCAATTTGTAAGAAATGATGTTTGGGATCTTGTGCAACGTCCTACTGATCATCCCGTCATCGGTACAAGATGGGTCTTCAAGAACAAACTCAATGAATCCGGTGAAGTCATTAAGAACAAGGCAAGGTTAGTAGCACAAGGGTACAATCAAGAAGAAGGTATTGATTTTGATGAAACTTATGCACCAGTCGCAAGACTTGAATCAATTCGTGTATTACTTGCTTTCTCATGTTTTATGAATTTCAAATTATATCAAATGGATGTTAAAAGTGCCTTTTTAAATGGAATAATTAAAGAAACTGTTTATGTTGAACAACCACCAGGTTTTGAACATGAAAAATTTCCAACCATGTTTTCAAACTTAAAAAGCTTTATATGGTTTAAAGCAAGCACCTCGTGCTTGGTATGATAGATTAAAGAGTTTTCTTTTAAATTCTGATTTTAAAATGGGAAGTGCAGATACAACTCTTTTTATCAAACATATTAATAAAGATATCTTAATAATTCAGATTTATGCTGATGATATATTATTTGGTTCTACTAACGATGATCTTTGTCAAGAATTTTCTAAGACCATACAGAATGAATTCGAGATGAGCCACATGGGCGAACTCACTTACTTCCTCGGTCTACAAATCAAACAAATGAAGGATGGAATCTTCATCTCCCAATGCAAATACGCTAAGGAACTTTTAAAGCGATTTGGCATGGAAAATTCTGGTCATAAGAATACTCCCATGAGTACAACTACCTTTTTGGACAAAGATGAAAGTGGTAAGAATGTCGATCAGAAACTCTATAGAGGTATGATTGGCTCTCTACTTTATATTACTTCTAGTAGACCTGATATTATGTTTAGCGTATGCTTATGTGCTAGATATCAGTCAAATCCTAAGGAATCACATATTAAAGCCGTGAAAAGGATCTTTAGATATTTAATCAATTACGGTTTATTTTATCCAAAGTCATGCACATTTGATTTATTATCTTATAGTGATGCTGATTTTGCTGGTTGTAAATCTGACCGGAAGAGTACTAGTGGTACTTGTCATTTTTTGGGACATTCACTAGTATCTTGGTTCAGTAAAAAGCAAAATTCCGTATCCTTATCAACAACTGAGGCAGAATATATTGCTGCTAGTGTTGCATGTGCACAAATTATATGGATGAAACAAACCTTACTTGATTATGGCATGACTCTCACAAATTCACCTATTATGTGTGATAATACAAGTGCTATTAATCTATCTAAAAATCCAGTTCATCATTCACGTACCAAACATATTGATATTAGACATCATTTTTTACGTGATCATGCTTTAAAGGTGATATTTCCTTAAATTTCATATCAACTGATAATCAAGTTGCTGATATATTAACTAAACCACTGAAAGAAGATACCTTTATAAAGTTTAGAAGAGATTTGGGTATTTGTAATTTTTCAGATCTTTAAAACAAATTTTTTCAAATTTTTTCAAAGGCAGTTTTTACAACAATTAGTCGACTTACAACTATTATTAGTCGACTTATAAAAAGCCTTAGTCGACTTGAAAATTTCCCTAGTCGACTCCTGTGAGAAACAGAAACTTCAATTTCTGATTTGTCAAGAGTTAGTCGACTATAGAAAATTTACAGTCGACTATTCCTATTATTAGTCGACTAGTCTTGTCCTGTAAGTCGACTAATACTGTGAAATTTCTGTTTTCTGTTTTCGGATTTCTGCTTCAAACCCAACCCATTTACTTTAAGTTTCGGATCCGTTTACTCACTCTTTTAATCCTATCCATTCATCTCTATCCAGGATTCATCTCCACCTTTGAATCTTCTCTTTACCTTAACAAACCCTAGATCTTTCCTCATTTCTTTCTTCCAAGCCGATTCTTCAGTCGACCAGAAGAAGTTAGGGCACAGGAGTTCTGCAGCAGTTCCACCGAAATTCCTTCAAATTTCTCTGTGTTTCTTCTCAATCTAGGTATAATCTTTCATCTCTCAGTCATTCCCATACATATCTACTGTCTACTTGCTTCAATTTAGTTTTCATCATGTCCAAATCTAAGAAAACTAAATTTACTCCCAGTTCATCATCTTCCACTGTTGATTTTAGGAAATTTCTGAAAATCCTGAACTAGAGGCTGATTATCTTAGACTGTCTAATTTAGATATCATTCCAGGGAGGTTATCAAATATGATGACTTTTATCAATATGATATCATGTCATTTCTTAGAACTTGTGGCTTATATAACATGTTCTCTTCTGAACTTAAGGAAGCTTATTATCCTTTTCTCATATATCTGTTCTACACAAATTTAGCATATGAAGATAATGAGAATGCTACCTCTCTTGATTCCTATGTTAAAGGTGTCCACATTAAGCTTTCCATAAAGAATATTGGCCGTATCCTGTCCATTCCATATAGTGGCCTCTCACTTGATGATATTGTGATGGATGATGAGGATGTCTTAGGTCAAATCTTTCTACCCGGTCATCATTTGCCAATGTCCAACAATAAGCTCCAGCCTATTCCCCGTCTTATTGGTAGAATTCTTTCATATAATATCTGCCCCAAGACTGGTAGTTATAATTACTACTCAAGGGAATTATCGTCGTGTGTCTATGCTATTATGGCTGGACTTGACGTTAATTGGGCTAAGATCATTTTTGACACAATGGTCAAGTTCCATTCCTCTTTCCTTCCCTTTGGCGCATTTCTAACTCCAATCTTTCGGAAGTACCATGTTGATCTCGCTTCTGAAAATACTGTTGTTAAGATCTTTGAGTTCTTTGATCGTGCCGCCATCAACCGAATGAAATTACCTGAGTTTCCTTCTCATGAACCACAACAACCATCTTCACCTCCACCTAGTCCACATGGTCCTTCTACCTCTTCACAACCTTTCACTGACCCACCTCCAACTCAACCACCTCCATATGCCGATGCTTTCTATAACTCCATGTCTGCCCAGATTGCATCACTTCAATCTCAACAACAAGCTTTGTTGGATTCTCAGTCTCAAATTATTGAGAATCAATCCTTGATGATGACTAGGCTGCATTCCATTGAATCTACTCAAACAGCCATTATCAGTCTTCTCAAGATCCATATCCCGCCACCTCCTCCCGGATCCGAGGATTGAAGATATTGGCGTTGGAGTTTCTTTCTGTTTTTGCTTTTGCACCACTTATGTATTTTCTGTTTTTTGTTAAAAACTATGTCCGTTTATGTTTCAAGACTATGTCTCTTCTCTTTTTGTTAATGACAAAGGGGGAGAAAAGTATTAAGTGTTATATGTATCTGTGTAACTTTGTGTTATGTTAAAACTCTGTTATGTGTTATGTGAGAATTTTATGATATGTGTTGGATATGTTGTGATATGTGTATCTGTGTTTATGTATCTATGTGTTTCTGTGTATCTATGTGTTTATGTTACATATTCTGAAAATTCTGCATGTTGTGCAACTTTGTGACAAAATCAAGGATTTTTGACATATATATGTTATGGATACTAACATATGACCATGCAGGTGCAACCTAACATTTTCTGCAGGGACAAAATATTTTTTATAACTTAGTTACTGCAGGGGAGTTTTGTTGCAGGGGGAGCCATCATAGACATATGTTGTCATCATCAAAAGGGGGAGAATGTTGGAACCTGACAAGTTCAAGATGTTGAAGCCTCTCAAATTACAAGATTTTGATGATAGACGAACACTACTACTACATGATGATTGCTCTACCTCAGATAAAGATTATTGAAGCTTATGGGTGCATTTGGGAAGTTATTGTGTAACTTAGAAATATTTGTGAAAGCCTTGATATCTTACACAAAAAACAACTCCTAGTCGACTTGCCCTATTGATATAGTCGACTACCCAAATGTAGTCGACTTGACAAAAAGCCCTAGTCGACTAGTCCATTCCAAAACCAAAATCCTAACTCTCTGTTTGGACTCTGAAATGCAAATTAGTCGACTTGACTTTCCTACCTAGTCGACTAACAGATACTCTAGTCGACTAACCCTATTTCCAAGTCGACTAATATTTGACACAAAAATTATCCAACTCTATGTTTCTTTTCTGAAACAAAATTAGTCGACTACCCTTTTTATCCAGTCGACTAATACAGTTATAAGTCGACTACAAGTTAGTTACAGTCGACTATATTCAGTTTTCTAGAAACCTGTTTCTTCCAACAGACACTTCCCTAGTCGACTAATAGTCATACCTAGTCGACTAATAGTTGAAGTTTTGCCTAGACTAGTCGACTAATCCAGTATCCTAGTCGACTACAGGCAGTTTCTGACTGTTGGACAGTTTCTCTTATCTGATTCATTTGGCAACGTTTTCCAACGTTTAAAATGTCTGAATTGGTCCCATAACTACCCTAACTGACCCTAGTGTTCATCTATAAATAGGGAAGTTATTCCTAAGGCCAATTACCAATTCATTCCATCAGATTTCCAAAGCCAAATTTTCAGAAACCTGAAAACTGAAATTTGCAACTTCTTTCTTCACCAAAAGCCATTTCCCTTAGTGAAGAATTCTGAAGTTAAACCTTCCTATACTGAACCTTGTCCACTACACATTCTGTATCAAGGCTATAGGAAGTTATTGTATTCATTTCAAAGAAAGTTGTACAAGGAGTCTTCTTGGGTGTAGAAGATTGTACAAGGCGTGTTCTCTTGGTGGAAGAGAAGTTGTGTGCATTTGACAAAGGGTGTTTGTCAAGTGGTGCACAAGGCATTTGTTGTAGGGTGTACACAAGGAAAGAAAGGGAAAATCTCAAGCATTTGCTTGGGGACTGGATGTAGGTCACAAGGACCGAACCAGGATAACTCTCCGCTGTTTGCGTTTGTATTTTCTGTGGTTATCTCTTTTGATTGCTTTAATTTCTGCAAGTAAATTGTTTAATTTTTAATTAACACTATTCACCCCCCTCTAGTGTTGTTTTGCTTGGTATATAGATCCTACATCCCTCTAGTGAGAGGTGATTGAGTTATGATCCCTCTAGTGAGAGGTGATTGTGGAAGTGTTAGTTGGCTCCCTCTAGTGAGAGGTAGAGATTGGGTTTGGCTCCCTCTAGTGAGAGGTAGAGTTTTTGTTGGTATCCCTCTTAGTGAAGAGGTGGATTGTGTTTGTAGGGGCTTTGTGCCTATCCCTCATTTGTGAGGTTGATGTGTGGCTTTGTGCCTAACCTCTAAGTGTAGAGGTTGTGTTTGTAATTGAGAGAGGAGTTGTGTACTCCCAGTTGTATTGCCCCAAATCCTCAGTGGAGGTTCCCTGTGTGGGAGTCCTGTGTGGACAAGTTAGTGGATTAGAAATCCTTCTGTGTGAAGGCGGGGACGTAGAGCAGTGGCTCGAACCTCGAAACATATCCGTGTGTTAGCGATTGATCCATTGACTCTAACTCTCTCTATTACTTTGAGCATTGCATCATATTGCCATATCATATATATGCTTGTGTTGTTTGTGTGTGCCTTACTTGTGTTTAACCACGAGAGCTTCATATAGCACCTCAACTCTTATTCAGAGGAATCAAGAGGAGTTAGTCCAGAGCCCTTCACTGGGAATTCGGCTACACTCGTTGGTTACATTAAGTGTGTTGCATTTTAGTTTTTAAATTCTGCATTTTGTTCATTAGATTAGCTGTACACCTATTCATTCCCCCTCTAGGTGTACCTACACCCTCTGCCAGCCAGGAAGCCGGCCGGCGGCGGCCTTGGCCGCCGACGGCGTCCATCAGAGAAGGGGAGGGGGAGAGAGAAACAAGGGGAGAGGAGAGAGAAACAACACGGAGAGAGAGAGAGAAGGGAGAGGGGGGACTGGCCCTGCTCTCCGGCCAGTGGCCGCCGGCGGCGTCCCTGGCCGTCGGCGTGGCCAACAGTGAGAGGGAGAAGGAGAGAGAGTGAGAAAAGAGAGAAGGGAGGGGGCTGCTGCCTCTTCCTCCGCCCACGCACAGGGGCCTGGAGGCCCTGTAACACCCCGCTCCCCGAATACGTACTTAGTAGCGTATTCAGATTTTTCAATCATATTTTTCGATTTACTTCCTGCATTTATTTTGTATTATGAATTATTTATATGATCGTTTTGCTTTGGATCCGGATTCATGAACTCGGAGTCAGCCCTAGTCTGAACCAGGGACCCGATCTTAGGGTATTGCTCGATTTAGTCTTTCTGTTATTCAGATTTGACCGATTTTAGTTTCAAACATTGATTTCCAATATTTTAGATTTTTTATAATTTTCTGGAATTTTCTTAAATTAAATTGAAAATCTTCAAAACCGGTGTCGACCAGTGCCGCTGACCGATTCCCAGATTTTTAATTTACAAACAGAGTGGAATTACTAGAATGGAATTTTATATTATTTTTTAAAATCACATTTTCTATCTAAATACTTTTTCTAAGAATTTTCTGAATTTATCGAAATTCCCCCGGAATTGGTGTCGGCCAGTATCGCTGGTTGATTCCAGGATTTTTAGTTTACAATTGGAATTGAATTTCTGAATTCCGCTTTCACATTTCCTCTTAGAACCATAATTTCTTCTTTAATACATTTTCTAAGATTTTTCAGAATTTACCAAAATCCGGCCGACCCGGTGTAGACCGGTATCGACGGTTGCCTTTCGGATTTTAATTTGAAAATGGGATTTTATTTCTAAAAACCGATTTCGTATTATTCCTCAGGATGACATTTTCTACCTCTGGGTATTTTTGAGAATTTTTCTGGAACAGTCGATATTTCCCGACCTTATTATAATATTATTATTTTTTAATCTTCTTTTTTCTTTCTTTCTTTCTTCTTTCTTTCTTTCTTTCCTTTTCTTTTTCTTTCCATCGACTTCACTAATGCCACCTCACCCCCTTCATTTAATCCCTCTCCCATCCATCACCTCTCTCCATCCATCACTCTCCTTTTCTTTTTCTTTTTCTTTTCTTTTTCTTTTTCCCTCTCTTCTTCTCTTTTCTCTTCTTCTTCTTCTTCTCCATTTTGTGGCCGACACCCAACCGGCCCCCTCTGGCGCTCCGGAGACCACCTCCGGCCACGACGCCGGTGAGGAGACCCAACTCCGACAGCCAAGCCCCCTCTCCTCCATCTCCAACAACACATCATCTCCATCTCATTCTTTCTCAAAACCACCACCAACTTTACCTTCTTCTTCTTCTTCTTCAAATTAGCCACCACCACCACCATCTTCTCTACCCAAACACCACCCCCACAACCCCATACATCTCCTCCTCCTCCCATATCCCCCAATTTCTCCACCACCACCTCAAATCACCACCAAAATCATCTCCACCACCACCACAAATCTCTTCCTCCCCAAACCCAAACTTCCTCTCTTTCCCCTCTCTTTTTGGGGTGGCCGGCGCCACCCCGGGGATGGACGCCGCCGGTGGCCGTGGGCAACCAGGGGGCCCACCTGGCCCCCTGTGCGTGAACTGAGGGGGACAACAGCCCCCTCTTTCTTTTTCCCCCCTCTCTCTCACTTCTCTCTCTCCCCTTGTCTTTCTCTCTCTCCCCCCTCCTTGTTGAGCGCCGCCGGCGGCCAAAACCGCCGGCGGCCAGGTCCCCCAGGGCCCACGGGGAGCCGTGGGCCCTCCTTGCGCAGGGGCTGCGTGAGCAGCCCCAGCTCTCTCTCTCTCTCTCTTCCTCTCTCTCCTCTCTCTACACTTTCTCTCCCTCTCTCTACTAAATCTCTTTCACTCTCCTCAGATTCTCTCTCTAACTCTCTCTTTCTCTCTCTAGATTTTTCTTCCCTAAATCTCTCTTTCTCTCTCTAGAAATCTCTCTCTAGTTCTCTCTTTCTCTCTCTAAACTTTCTCTCTCTAACTCTCTCTTCTCTCTCCTCTTCTCTTTCTCTCTCTAAAAGTGTATATATATATATATTTTATTATATTTTATGGCGCGTGCGCGAGTTCCCGAGATTTCTAAGTTTTCGGCCTTTCTGGAGATTTAGGCGAGTGTCCTCGCCTCCATTTGGTTTTCCCCATTTCGTCGGGTCGACATGTTATTTATTATGAATTTATATGTATTTTGTATTGGGTTTGTCCCTGCATTTGTATGTGGCTGAGTGTCAATGATTGGACATGTCTATGCCTGTGACGACTGCTTGTATTAGGGTAGTTTAATTCTTGTACATATGCCATGCCTGTGATGTACCTTATACCATGCGTGGCCGACCCTTCGTGGTCGTTTGTCTTCGGGTTTCATACTTGGACTCCGGGCCCTTCAGCCCCCGGGCTTTATACTTGGCCTCTGGGCCTTCATCTTTCAGGCTTTATACTCAGCCTTCAGGCTTCACTACTCTACGGTAGATTAGATACCCTCTCGATTTGTCATACTTGAGTGGTATTAACATTGCAGGTACTCTTGTACCAACTCTGGGTTTCTGCCCACACCCGTTTGGCTATCCAATTGGTTATATGCATGTACCCTTACGGGTTTCGTGGTAGCCACCAAGAGTGCGCTTAGACCCCGAGCGTACTTTAGCCTCTGGGCTCTCGTCGGCTATCTCGAAAGAGAAGCACTCTGACCGTCAAGTCTTTCAGCTCTGCCTGGTAGGCATGCTTAGCTTTCAATGCTTTATCACTAGATTCGTCTAAGCGAGATGTTGCCAGATTTTCTACTCGCACTTTAAGCCGGTCGTCCTGGTAACCTCACCAGCGCTCCAGTGTTAAACACTGTTTGCTGTCCATACCTCCAGCTTGCTCCGCTCTGCTTGATTGTGCACAGCTATTACTCTATCACATGTCATGTACATACTTGATATGTTAACAGTTGACATGCTATTACTTAATACCTATCAATTACATGCTAATATTTAACACCTGTCTGTATCACTTGTCAACCGATATGTTATCACCTGACACCCGACATGCTACTACCTGATAATTACCCCTTGTTATTACATGACTTGTCACCTGCCTAATATCACCCTCTTGTCATGCTATCACTTGACACCTGGCATGATATACTTGACTCTTATAATTATCATGATAACGGGAATGATGACCTGACATCTTGTTTACATCTTGATACATTATAGTACAAACCGTACTCCTGATATACTTGTACTCTTGACATTCCTGGCTTGTTCCTGCTCATTCCCGAAGTTTGATACTTATCTAATAAACCGTAAAATGAGACAACTTACATTGGGTCGGGGGAAACTTGCGGCTATCAATATATGTTCGTGTTTACAGTGGTACTAGGTCTGTTGTGCAACTAAAATTTTCGGTCTGACCTGTGGGCCTCCAGGCGACCGAGGGGAGTGCTGGCTCCCTCCTTCCTGGTACAATCTTGATAAAAGGTATTCTATAAGACCCTCTTGATCGCCTTGCGGTAGGTTCCGTTCTCCAGCAACGGAACATCTTGGGCCGTGGTCCCGGGTATGCACGGGACCCACTGTAAACATTGTTCGTTGATACCCTCGTTGGTTTCCAATAACAACCTTACTTTACTCAGATGTGGATATATGTGTGCTGGGACGCTATTTCACATGTCTAGACATCTGGGTAAAACGAGTAATAATAATAATAAAAGATGCCAACTATGGATCCGTTGTATGCTTTGCCGAGTTTGCTTCTATTGGGTTTTACATTGGATTTTCAGTCTTATGATTATTATCATATTAGCTGCTCATACCCTGCTTTATCACGCGTATTCTATTCCACCAGTCTCCTGTTCTTATCTTATCATATCATGAGTACTTCCTACTTGATATCACTTGTTATATATCTACTCACTCCTGCATGCTTATGCTCACGACATGGTTTTCAATGGATAATTATGATTCGATTTTATCGATACACGTGTGCTTATCTTTGCACGCCATCTGGCATTCACATCACCACTCGCCTGGGAGTTCTGACCCCCCTGGATTCTCATGTCTAGGTTTCGGAGCTTGGAGCTTGTGGATTCTCCCAGTTGCTGACCTATGAAGCGCAGCGGTAGCGTGGATCATCGGCAGACCGTCCAGATCCCTATCCTTCCAGGCCCCCTGCTCGGCTCTAGAGTTTTCCTGTGATGACTCTGAGCCTCCTTTTGTACTATTCATACTTGTATTCTCGCATTTGCGCCTATTAGTGATGTAATATTCTTATAATATTTGTCACATCTGGTGATAACTTTGTAATTGTACCCATATGTTGGAATGTATAATGCACCACGTGCTTCCGTACTCTAATTTTTGCTTGTACTGATGCTTAGCGTATATACGCAAGGGTATTTCTGACCTGTGTATATACGTCGCAGTAACGTCTCCGTACCCATGGGATCGGGGCGTTACAGGCCCCCTAGCCGCACCCAGCCGCCGGCGTCGTGCCGGCGGCGCTCAGCCCCCCACCGGGGCGCCGGAGGAAGGGGGAGGTTGGTCGTCGGGCTCCAGGGAAGGAGAGAAGAAGCAGAAGAAAAGAAGGGGAAAAAGAAAAAGAAAAAGAAAAAGGGATGATTAGAAAGGGAGGGGAGATTGTTTATTTAAAAGGGAAATTGATGTGATGGGACATGAGATTGGCAGGTGATGTGATGGGGGGAGTGGGCTTCCTGAGTTGACTTAGGGAAGGAAAAGGAAAAAGAAATGAAGAAAGAAAATAATATTATTAAAATAGGGCAAAAATTGATTGTACTGTTTCAGATCGCTCTGAAAAATTCTCAAAAATAGAAAATATTATTTTAAGATACTTAGTGAAATAAGATTCAAGAAATTTAGTCTGATTTTCAAATTAAAAATTTTGAAATCTTCTGGCGGTACTGGTCGACACCAAAACCGGTGGATTTCGATAAATTCTGAAAAATCTTAAAAAATGCCTTTAGTTAAAAAAATAAGATTTTAAGAAGTAATACGAAAGCCACTTCTAAAATTCAACTCCATTTGAAAACTAAAAATCTGGGAATCAGTTAGCGATGCCGACCGACACCGGTTTTGATGATTTTGCAAATAATTCTGAAAAATTTCAGAAAATCATGAAAAATCTAAAATTTTAGAAAACGATATTTGAAACATAAATCAGTCAAATTGGACTACAAAAAGGCTAAATCAAGCAATGCACTAGGATCGGGCCCCTGGTTCAGACTAGAGCTGACTCCGAGTCCACGAACCCAAATCCAATACAAAACAATCACACCAATAATCATAAAACAAAACAAATACAAACTAAATTTAAGAATATGATAGAAAAATAAGAATACGTATCTAAGTACGTATTCCAGGAATGGGGTGTTACATTCCATCTACCTTACAAAAATTTCATCCTCAAAATTTCGATAAGGGGAAGATGAACACAGACAGGATAGGAACGAGAATTATACCAATCAAGATATGAGTAACTGAGGGTAATTCCCACAAATCGACTGATAAACTCAAGACTGAGACGTTTCTGCACTTCTGCCGTATATATCCTCTAACGGTACCATAATAATACTGACCTGATGTCTCTTTCGGACTGCGAAACAAAACTGAGGAAATCCCTGAAAATCCATAGTGTTGAAATCCATAATATAATATAAAGCCCCGCATGGCATGAACCTATCCTTCACAAAGAGTCTGTAGTAGAATTACCGATGCTGCATACATACTACCTCTCCGAGAATAAACCAGAATACCGAGATAAGGAAAACCCCGATAATACTGAGCATAAATTAAGAAGACCAATATTAAGAATTTTTGAATACTGGGCATTGCAATCCCTGAAAGACATAACCGAGAATATAGAATAACCAAGGAGAATTCTGAATACTGACTTCTAAATGATAACCTGACTGCAGATGAAACATTAAAGAATACTCAATCTCTGCAAGGTTGGCCGAATGGATCGTTCATACAGATCATGGCAATAGCTCAAATACAACGAGAAAACCCTGTACATCGGATCAATGAAAACACGCTAGGCGGAAGAAATCCGAGGAACGGGCTAGAGTGCTAAGCACTGAAGGGAGTAGCCATTGACGAAACCAAACCTAGGTGAGGCCATCGCGTAACACATCTCAGGCATTAAGCATTAGGGTGCAGCGGAGCTAACACTCTGCGAGGCTCGCACTTAGCGGAGCTCACGCAGCGAAGCCAGCACGTAACACAATGCTAAATGCTAAGCACCAGGGTGCAGCGAAGCCAATGCCTAGTTAGGTCCACGGGTGACTAGAACACGACCCTCTCTCGGCGAGGCTAGTGGGGTCCGTAGTCCACCAAATCAATAAAAACTGCCAGAAGTTGGTGGTTTGAGAACACGATCAAGAATCACAATAACCGAAACGAGTCCCGAATGCTATCTCCATAACTCTGTCTGGAAGAAGCCCTAAATCTGGAATACTGCTTTATACTGACGTTCCTCATGTAATGATACGGTCTGTCTGATTATATAAGTGATGACTACCCACTTGCTGTGCTGATTTTCCCGTGATGTATCCATATATACAAGAATAGAATGCGAGGCCGAAGAACCATCCAATAGAAGACCAGGTGATGCGCCAAAGTCAAAGAATACCAGAACATAATGATAGCGAACCACATCTGTCTTGCTGCTACCCTACCAGTCTATCCATATCTTGAGTTGGTATAAGGATGACAGGAACTGAAAATGGAAAAAGGATGGAAGAGATTCCAAGAATCAAGAAAGGGACGACCAAGAGGGAATAGATAAATTTGTACTTGTAGTTGGATTGTATAACCACGACTCATGTATTCCAGTTACAAATTTCTTTATTATTAATTTGCCGACTGGTTGTACTGAAGATGTGAGAGCCTAGGCTCTGATACCATCCTGTGACGCCCCGATCCCGCGGGTACGGGGACGCCACTGCGATGTATATAAGCAAGTCAGAAATACCCTTACGTGTATACGCTAAGCATCAGTACAGGAAAGAATCAGAGTGCGAGAGCATAGTGATAATATACATTCCAACAGAAAAGTACAAGTACATGGTTATCACAGAGAGTCATACAATATTACAGCAATATTTCATCACCAGAAAAATACAAAAGTACAATACATGAAGAGATATACAAAGCTGAGAGATGCTCACGAGCAACAAGAGAAGTCTCGAGAGCTAAATAGGAGAGGAACTGGGAGGAAGAGCTGCGGCGATGATCCAAACTTCTGCTGCACTCTGATCATCACGGAAGGATCTACTGCACACTCTGATCAGCTATAGGAAGGTCACCAAGGTCCGGTCTCTAGGATCTGGACATGATTGTCAGACGCAACCCTGCAAGTACATATATAAAATCAAATGGCGTGTATAACAGGTACACGTGTACATGATCAAGTGACGTGGTCCAAGTATGCAGGTACAATAATAACAGATAACATATGGGAAATTAAAGGAACGACACTAAATCATGTATATCGATGAATCTGAAACTAAAAACATGCATAGAAGGCGGTATGAAGAGCATAGGTACATGCGGTAAATAAGTTAAACATACGATAAATACAAGTATGGACAAAATTAGTTGTACAAGTTCAGATTATGGATTCACGGGACAGATACGTCAAGGGGATAATCCAAACAAGGAAACCCTCATCTATATACCACATATCTCATGTCGCCATCGTCTGAGTTTATACAACTTGAGTTGTCCTAAGAGTAACAGAACTATAGTGTGTCTGGAGTAATCATCATGTGTCATAAAGCCAGGTGTCAGCTCAGGGTATAACTGGAATATAAAAGTGTAGCATTTTAATTATCCAATAATAATCAGTACCGTTTGATATTTCAATCGCCTCCCTACCGGTGCCTCACATCACCGTTAGTCCGTACTAGAGTTCGCACTCTGTAGAACTTACCCGGGTCTGATATGTGAGTACAAGAGCCGAACAAAGGAGAGACCAAATATCACACGTTCCTAATATTATTACTGTTTCTTATGTTCTTATGTTATTCTTGTCCATTTCTCACCGGCGTCCCACAATACCGACAGTTCACACTGGAGCCCGCACTTCAGTAGAACTCATCCGAACTCCGATATGCAGGTACCATTATTCGAATAAGGGAGAGACCAAATAACATGTGCTCTAGGAGTTATCATTATACAGGTATGTTTGTGTGGTAATATGCATTGAGAATGCTTATCACGCTAACACCAGACGGTACAGGCAGGAGGGAGAAAGTAGCCCCACAGATTCAAGAGGTGGCCCCCACAGATTCAAGAGGTGGCCCCCACCACGTGTGTGGTGTGGTACTTTGCTCCATGTGGCACTTTGCTCTAAGGGTTGATACAGGAGGTAGCCCCACAGATTAAAGAGGTGGCCCCCACAGATTCAAGAGGTGGCCCCCACCACGTGTGTGGTGTGGCACTTTGCTCTGTGTGGCACTTTGCTCTGTGTGGGGAATGGATTCTAGAGGTGGCCCCCACGGATTCAAGAGGTGGCCCCACCACGTGTGTGATGTGGCACTTTGCTCCGTGTGGCACTTAGTTCCATTCAGGATCCGCCGGATGCTAGCATCATTGTGGGATACATCCTCGTCATCCCGACACCAGCATGCTCTGCCGGACGCGGTCTGACTGTGCTATTAACAAGAGTAACAATGCAGGGGACACGAGTACAGGAGGTACAGGGGTTCAGGAGTACCAGAGGTCTGGTCACATAATAATCATGATATGCCAGGTAATGCAGGTGTCAGGTGTTGACTGAGATTTCCTGCACACAAAATATAATATTTTAGTTTTAAGAATATGATGTGCAAGTCTCAATTCTAATCCGCGGTAGCAGGGCTATGCGGGTCGTGATCCTCAGGGAGGGACTGCAATGGAAGCGTTAAGCAAGTTTCTCTAAAGTTTTTATTTTTATTAGTTAAGTTAGAAAGGAAGTGGTATTTACAATGAATGGTATTTACAATGAAGTGAAGAAAAGAATTGTGGAAGATGTGGATCTAAACTAAAGGAAGAAAAGAAAGAAAACACGTACGAACCTCTTCAGCCTGCTTACCTTTGATCCGTGCGATGATTTACCTTTTCTCGGAAGACTTGCAAGTATGGCGTATAGGATGTTCATCGCCATAAGCCATCAAGGATCTTCGTTGGCTAGGCAGTCTCGAAGCAGTTGGGTCTCATTGTTCACAAGGCATTAGAGAACACATAGAAGAAAGAAAATAGGAACATAGAAACACAAGAATAAACAAGAGATGAAAAACATAAATAATAACAAAAACGAACCTTAAATGGATTTCATTAACAATGGAAGATAAGCGGGCTTATACCGCTGTCACCTCAGTACAAGCGAAGACTCCATCCTCTATGAAAGTTTCCTCCACTCTCAGTTACAAAGTTTACAAAATAAAAACGAAAATAAAATCTAACCTAAAAACTAAACCCTAGCTTTTGGCCCTTTGCTCGCCTCTGGACGACTCTGTACGTTGCACTGCAGGGGGTATTTATAGGTGCAGAAGGTAGAGGAGTCCCGGATGAAGTTGCCTACGAAATCTGGTATCCAGATGAGATCAAAGTGCCGCGGAATCTTAGATTTTGCCACGGATTTGCGGCATTTTTGTGGAATCTGGCCACGCGCTTTGGCGCGTGGCCTCTCCTGGTCCGTCCATGTGGGCGCTTGCTTCTGGAAGCTTGATCCTGGCTCTTTATGTTGGGATTTCGAGATAACTTAGTAATCAAGTTACCTTGATCTCAATTATCCCAAATCTTTTATCACGAATTTCCTTCTTATCCTGCAAGAGTTTAGGGTTGGGTAGAATTCTATCCTTCCCTCATCTTTGATATTTGCAACTTTAGCCCTTGTATATTTGCACTTTGACAATTGATATTTGCACTTTTGCACTTGGGCTTCAAACATGGGCTTGGATCTGGGCTTTTGGGCTCTTTAAGCTTTATTTATTATTAAAATAATAATTCAAGGCCTGCACACAATAAATTACAAATTATTAATAAATGTGCAGAATTAAATGAATAATATGAAAATGTGATGGTAAATATGATGATAAAAATGCACTTTTCACTACCAATCACACCCCCACACTTATCTTTTTGCTCGTCCTCGAGTAAAAACAAAGAAAAAGAAAAGAAATGAAAAGTTAATCTAACCTAACTCACTTTCGTAGGAATCACGATTGCACTTAGCATGTGCAACAAGCCGTTAAACCCTTAGGTTACCCTAAAGGACGAGTGTTGTCTCGTGAGGGTTTTCAGCGGATTACACCCACAAAATCCATAAAAGGAAAATATTTGAATTATTATTGAAGAGACTAAGTAGTCTATAAGTTTTAGGATTATCATTTTTATTCATTCTTAGACTTAGTCTTTATAAAGTAAATTGTTTTCATTTCTAAGTAAGGATCAAAATTGAATTTTGTGTATAGTCTTTTTCGTTACCAAAAATCATATGCATCCTTATGAATTTTTGCTAGGAATTCCTTAACTTGGACTCTCATGCCTCTTTATTATTTTTATAACTTCATCTAATTTTCTTTCGTGTAAGCATCAAGGCTTCTTGAGGCCCTAATACCTAACTAATTGACTATTAGATGTGTTAATAAATTTTTTTTAGCATGTATAACTCATCTAATTTTCTTTCGTGTAAGTATCAAGGCTTCTTGAGGCCCTCATACCTAACTAATTGACTAATAGATGTGTTAATACATGTATAATATTTCTCAGTTTTCTTAGGCTTTCTAATCCACCCATGTAGCGAACTTAAAGTCAGTGGCTCCCAAACCGGTCGGCTTTAGGGCACCAAGTGAGAAAACACCCCGCGGACTCAAATTCAAGTGAATTAGGCCCCAAAACTAAGGACTTTATTTTATTTACTCACCTTTAGGCATGAATACTTATGCTTCTTGAGGCACATGTATCAGCTTAATTGGTGATATTTTTTTTTTTTTATGAGGCACAAGGTCTTTGTCTTAGAATCCTAGATATGCACTTGGTATGCACATTTCATTAAGGTAAAAATTAAGACTAACTACTTATTCAATTTCTCCTCCTATACCTAAAAATTCAACAATTTATTTATTTTGACCAAGTTTTTTAGAAATCCTAATCATGATTTTCCTAATCCTTAAAACTAACTTAGGTTTCTTAAAAAAATAAGTCAAAATACTGTCCTTTTTATAACATTTTTTTTTTTAAAAAATTTTATTAGCAAATTTTTTGTTAGTTTCTACCTTATGTTAGTATGTTAGTAAAGCTTTTTATTATTAAGTAGTGGTATTTACAATGGGTGGTAGAAAAGAATATGGAGAAGTTGTGATTTAATCTACAAAAAGAAAAGAAAAGAAAAGAATACTTACTTGAGTTTGGTTGAAGAAAAACGTGAAAACCTTACATGTTCTACCTTGCTTAGGAGGCGTTCAACGCATAGATCATAAACTCGAGCCCGGTCCTTGTGCACATTATATCGTCAAGCATATCAAGAACGAAGTGATGCGAAGCTTTGGAAGTGGAGAACGTTTTCATGAACTATCGTTGGCTCTCACGTAGCTTAGTTATACTTGCTTGGAATTCACTTGCATGTTCATCAATCAGCCACAAAGAAATCACAGAGAAAAAGAAATAGAAAACAAAAGGAAAAGTAAAACACAAGAATAATAAACAAAAGAAAAATATTACCTTTATTCATGAATACAATGGCCGAGAAGAGGAAGATACATCGGTGTCACGCTCAATATAAACCTCTCTCTCTCTTGAAAATAAAAAGAAACCCTAATTACAAAACTAGAAGAAAGAACGAAACTAAACCCTAGCTTTTGGCCCTTTGCTCGCCTCTGGACGACTCTGTACGTTGCACTGCAGGGGGTATTTATAGGTGCAGAAGGTAGAGGAGTCCCGGATGAAGTTGCCCACGAAATCTGGTATCCAGATGAGATCAAAGTGCCGCGGAATCTTGGATTTTGCCGCGGATTTGCGGCATTTTTGTGGAATCTGGCCACGCGCTTTGGCGCGTGGCCTCTCCTGGTCCGTCCATGTGGGCTCTTGCTTCTGGAAGCTTGATCCTGGCTCTTTATGTTGGGATTTCGAGATAACTTAGTAATCAAGTTACCTTGATCTCAATTATCCCAAATCTTTTATCACGAATTTCCTTCTTATCTTTGGCTTTTATGCTCATCCTGCAAGAGTTTAGGGTTGGGTATCCTTCCCTCATCTTTGATATTTGCAACTTTAGCCCTTGTATATTTGCACTTTGACAATTGATATTTGCACTTTTGCACTTGGGCTTCAAACATGGGTTTGGATCTGGGCTTTTGGGCTCTTTAAGCTTTATTTATTATTAAAATAATAATTCGAGGCCTGCACACAATAAATTACAAATTATTAATAAATGTGCAGAATTAAATGAATAAATATGAAAATGTGATGGTAAATATGATGATAAAAATGCACTTTTCACTACCAATCACACCCCCACACTTATCTTTTTGCTCGTCCTCGAGTAAAAACAAAGAAAAGAAAAAGAAATGAAAAGTTAATCTAACCTAACTCACTTTCGTAGGAATCACGATTGCACTTAGCATGTGCAACAAGCCGTTAAACCCTTAGGTTACCCTAAAGGACGAGTGTTGTCTCGTGAGGGTTCAGCGGATTACACCCACAAAATCCATAAAAAGGAAAATATTTGAATTATTATTGAAGAGACTAAGTAGTCTATAAGTTTTAGGATTATCATTTTATTCATTCTTAGACTTAGTCTTTATAAAGTAAATTGTTTTCATTTCTAAGTAAGGATCAAAATTGAATTTTGTGTATAGTCTTTTTCGTTACCAAAAATCATATGCATCCTTATGAATTTTTGCTAGGAATTCCTTAACTTGGACTCTCATGCCTCTTTATTATTTTTATAACTTCATCTAATTTTCTTTCGTGTAAGCATCAAGGCTTCTTGAGGCCCTAATACCTAACTAATTGACTATTAGATGTGTTAATAAATTTTTTTTAGCATGTATAACTCATCTAATTTTCTTTCGTGTAAGTATCAAGACTTCTTGAGGCCCTCATACCTAACTAATTGACTAATAAATGTGTTAATACATGTATAATATTTCTCAGTTTTCTTAGGCTTTCTAATCCACCCATGTAGCGAACTTAAAGTCGGTGGCTCCCAAACCGGTCAGCTTTAGGGCACCAAGTGAGAAAAACACCCCGCGGACTCAAATTCAAGTGAATTAGGCCCCAAAACTAAGGACTTTATTTTATTTACTCACCTTTAGGCATGAATACTTATGCTTCTTGAGGCACATGTATCAGCTTAATTGGTGATATTTTTTTTTTTTATTTTTTTTTTATGAGGCACAAGGTCTTTGTCTTAGAATCCTAGATATGCATTTGGTATGCACATTTCATTAAGGTAAAAATTAAGACTAACTACTTATTCAATTTCTCCTCCTATACCTAAAAATTCAACAATTTATTTATTTTGACCAAGTTTTTAGAAATCCTAATCATGATTTTCCTAATCCTTAAAACTAACTTAGGTTTCTTAAAAAATAAGTCAAAATACTGTCCTTTTTATAACATTTTTTTTTTTAAAAAATTTTATTAGCAAATTTTTTGTTAGTTTCTACCTTATGTTAGTATGTTAGTAAAGCCCACCCCCACACTTATCTCATGCATTGTCCTCAATGTATGAATGAATGCATATATGCATGAAACAGAACAAGGGAAGGCGGAAGTTACCTTAGGGTGGTGGTTCCGGAGGTGGTCTAATTGGTCCACGAAATGCGGCCCAAACAAGATAACGTGGTAGTTCACGGGACCTACCTTTATTGACCTTTTTTTTATTTACATATTTACAGTCCCCAGAATGAATAGGATCATGGAAGATCCTCTCGTGAAACTTACTCCCTTTACATGACCAGTCCTGGAAAATCATCACAGAGTCATGGTCTATACCTATGTCCAACAAAAGATGTGACTTGGTAGAATGGTTGACTTGGACTCAAGAATGATAGGTTCAGGATCTAATACCGACTCAGGAAAGAAACTCAAATCAAGTAAAGGTTCAGGAGTCGGGCTAGGATCAAGAGGTGGGTCCAAGTCAAGAAATTGAAATTCAAGTCTACAATCATTTTCCCATAATGGAATGTGACTCAATGTTGGTGATTCAAGTTCAGGAATGATAGGTGTGGGAATCAAAACTGACTTTAAAATATTACCTAAGTCGGGTAACAAAACAGGAGTCAATAATGATTCAGGAATTTGAACTTGATCATAGATTTGGGAATCTACGTCACATATCTCATTAGTTTCAATCTCATAAAAAATGGAACTTACCATTTTTCCATGGGACTTTCAAAATTGCACAATTGGTCAAGTTCAATATGATCATCAAAAATGGGTGATTCAATTTCATGATCTATGGGTATGGGAATAAATGTTGGCTCAGAAAATTGGTCCAAATTGGGTAAGGATACTGGAGTCAACATAGATTCGAAGATGGAAACTGAATCGCAAAGTTGGGGATCGGTTCACATTCATAATCTAATTCAATCTCATTGAAATTAAAACTAGCCAATTTGTCCAAGGATTGGGATTGAGCAAGTTCATATTGATGTGATGAAATTGAATTTTGATCAAGGTCTTCTAAACAGAATGATTCTTGGTTCCTATCAAGATGCTCAAGAATGTTTGAAAGTCTAGAAATTTGATCATTCATCGTATCTTGCAACCGATCCACTTTTTCTTCTAACCCATCGAATAGATCAATGGAGGACTGAAACCTTGGTGATGTGGGAAAAGACGTATATGAAGATAATGGTTGAACAGATGGTTGACCATATGGCTCAGGGGTGTTGAATCCCCATTGACTCTGTGAAGAGTAGTGATGATTATTCCAATCTTATTCATAGTATTGGGACTGGGGCATGTAATGATTCGGATAAGACCAATCTGGCACACTAGGTTGGTTAGAGTTATGATATGCCGGGTTGGTAATATCCGAAAAGAGGTTGGTGTATAATATGGATCCTCATTAAAATTGAAAAAATTATTGTTATAGGCCATATCACACAAAGCAAACAAAAGAAAAAAAACAAACAAAAAAGAAAAATTTCTAACCTAAGTTAGGGTAGACCTAGATATAGACGACTCCTAACTGGTTAGACTGTCCACGGGAGGTAGGGTGTAGACTTTGACCACAAGTTAATCAGCCAGGTCGGGGCAAGAGTGGTGGGAGGTTTTCCATCAAAGACGTTCCTTAATTAAATAACCACCACACTTCGGGCTTTCGGCCCTCAATCCCCTTCCTAGACACTGATTTGGCAGGAGTCAACTTCCAACACCGTTCCCCCTTAGGATAATCTCCTAATTGAGTCCGAGTGTCCCTAGGGCCAACGTCTACTAATTTTTAAGTTAGGCTTGGGTTAGTGAGTGCTTGGGATATGATTTTTGGGCTAAGGAAGGGTGATGAAATCCCCACCTTATCTTGTTAATGGGTTATGCCCTTAAGATGAATTAGTGCAAGTGTACAAGATAAGTAGATAAGATTCACTCAAAGCAGAAAATCAACCAAGAGATGAGTCCTATTCTATATGCAATGCGTATGTACCTTGCTTCTCCAGCACTCTTCAACAGTAAAAATAAAGGAATTGAAAAGACACGTGCCTAATATGCAAACGTCTAATCAATTTTTATTTTTAACAACAAATAATTTACTGTTGAATTAATTAGCAGTTGCAGAGTGATCACAGAGAAATATAATCACAGCAGAAATCAGAATTTTGCAATGCACAGCAACCTGCAGAAAAGCAGGTTAGTAGTTCACTACTATTGCCGCGGAATCGCGGCTTTTGCCGCGGATCCGCGGCAAATTAGTAGGTCCAAGTGCTCTGCCTTCGAGGGCAGAAGCACTAGATTGCTGTATGTCCTTGCTGCTGCTCTGTTTTTGTTTCCTGTTCTCTGTACCTGCAACAGAAAAGAATAAAGAATTAGTTAAAAATTAAATTTTTTTTATTAGAGAATAACTTACCGTCCCTCCCCGGCAACGGCGCCAATTTGTTGACTGAGATTTCCTGCACACAAAATATAATATTTTAGTTTTAAGAATATGATGTACAAGTCTCAATTCTAATCCGCGGTAGCAGGGCTATGCGGGTCGTGATCCTCAGGGAGGGACTGCAATGGAAGCGTTAAGCAAGTTTCTCTAAAGTTTTTATTTTTATTAGTTAAGTTAGAAAGGTTGTGGTATTTACAATGAATGGTATTTACAATGAAGTGAAGAAAAGAATTGTGGAAGATGTGGATCTAAACTAAAGGAAGAAAGAAAGAAAACACGTACGAACCTCTTCAGCCTGCTTACCTTTGATCCGTGCGATGATTTACCTTTTCTCGAAGACTTGCAAGTATGGCGTATAGGATTTTCATCGCCATAAGCCATCAAGGGATCTTCGTTGGCTAGGCAGTCTCGAAGCAGTTGGGTCTCATTGTTCACAAGGCATTAGAGAACACATAGAAGAAAGAAAATAGGAACATAGAAACACAAGAATAAACAAGAGATGAAAAACATAAAATAATAACAAAAACGAACCTTAAATGGATTTCATTAACAATGGAAGATAAGCGGGCTTATACCGCTGTCACCTCAGTACAAGCGAAGACTCCATCCTCCATGAAAGTTTCCTCCACTCTCAGTTACAAAGTTTACAAAATAAAAATGAAAATAAAATCTAACCTAAAAACTAAACCCTAGCTTTTGGCCCTTTGCTCGCCTCTGGACGACTCTGTACGTTGCACTGCAGGGGGTATTTATAGGTGCAGAAGGTAGAGGAGTCCCGGATGAGTTGCCCACGAAATCTGGTATCCAGATGAGATCAAAGTGCCGCGGAATCTTGGATTTTGCTGCGGATTTGCGGCATTTTTGTGGAATCTGGCCACGCGCTTTGGCGCGTGGCCTCTCCTGGTCCGTCCATGTGGGCGCTTGCTTCTGGAAGCTTGATCCTGGCTCTTTATGTTGGGATTTCGAGATAACTTAGTAATCAAGTTACCTTGATCTCAATTATCCCAAATCTTTTATCACGAATTTCCTTCTTATCTTTGGCTTTTATGCTCATCCTGCAAGAGTTTAGGGTTGGGTAGAATTCTATCCTTCCCTCATCTTTGATATTTGCAACTTTAGCCCTTGTATATTTGCACTTTGACAATTGATATTTGCACTTTTGCACTTGGGCTTCAAACATGGGCTTGGATCTGGGCTTTTGGGCTCTTTAAGCTTTATTTATTATTAAAATAATAATTCGAGGCCTGCACACAATAAATTACAAATTATTAATAAATGTGCAGAATTAAATGAATAAATATGAAAATGTGATGGTAAATATGATGATAAAAATGCACTTTTCACTACCAATCATCAGGTATCAGGTGTCAAGTATAACATGCCAAGTATCGGTGTCAGGTATCATGTGTCAAATATAGCATGGCAAGTATTGGTGTCAGGTATCATGTGTCAAATATAGCATGGCAAGTATCGGTGTCAGATATCATGTATCAACTATAGCATGGCAAGTACCGGTGTCAAATATAGCATGGCAAGTATCGGTGTTATATATCATGTGTCAAATATAGCATGGCAAATATCGGTGTCAGGTATCATGTGTCAAATATAGCATGGCAAGTACCGATGTCAGATATCATGTATCAACTATAGCATGTCAAGTACCGGTGTTATATATCATGTGTCAAATATAGCATGGTAAGTACCGGTGTCAGGTATCATGTGTCAAATATAGCATGACAAGTACCGGTGTCAGATATCATGTATCAACTATAGCATGACAAGTACCGGTGTTATATATCATGTGTCAAATATAGCATGGCAAGTACCAGTGTCAGGTATCAAGTGTCAAGTATAGCATGACAGGTACTGGTGTTGGATATCATGTGTCAAATATGTTGGCCCAAAAAGTTACACTCTCCGTTTATATACGTTTTGATGATAATAAAACATATAAAAGCTATTTGGTACTAATAAGTTGATCTAAAATGAATTTCAGGTTTGTACAAGTCTTGACGGCTTTAAGCATATTGCAAGGTTAATGGGCTAAAAGCATATTGATAGGTTGATGGCGCAAGAGGACTCTTTCATAGGAGAGAAGGCTCTAGCTCGGTACAACGCGGCTCAGAGATTTCTTTATATATAGTTTTTATATTTTAATTTGTTAAAGGATAGTATATAGTGATGAAGCTCAAATTCTCCCCACACACAAAATTGCACATATTTTTCAAAAGATTATTTTTGTCTCTTGTATAAAATATTTCAATAGACCTATTTCAGTATTTGCAAGCTCAATTTACTGTAGTTTACAAAATCTTGGCAAAAATCATTTTTGAAAATAAACATATTTTCAAAAACATTTTTCCAAAATATCTGTTTTGACCTGTTGCGGTCGACCGGCTCTATTTCAGGTCAGAACGGTCGACCGAGCGGTAGACCGCAGTTCTGACCGTTGGGTGCGTGCATGTGTCCATGTTATCCGGTCGACCGAGCGGTCGACCGGACCCCATGTCGGGCGACCGAGCTTCGATCGACTGACTACACCCAAGTCTCTGTTTGGGACGGTCGACCGGGCGGTCGAGCGGGGCTGCCAACAGTCAAAAGATTTTAAAAACCGATCGACCGGGCCGGTCGACCGTGAGTGTATTAACAGCCAAACGGCTAGTTTTTTAAACATGTTTTAAAACGTGATTTTATTCTCCAAACGAGGTTTATGGCTGGTTTTGGGTCTTATCTTTCCTGATTAATCAAAATTATTGTTTACCCTTTAATCCCTACCTATATCCTATAAATAGGGGTGGATGGGGTTGAAGAAAAATACAACAACATTTGCAAAAGAAATCAAAGCTTGTGTGTTCTTGAAAGAAGTTTTATTCTCAGTTTTTGTACTCAAATCTTTGATTTTTCTCTAAAGTTTTTGAATCCAAACTCTCTTCTACTTTGTTTTATTTTTCACTTATAAAACTTGAGCTTCAATCCTATAAATTATTCTCTAGGGTTCTGTAAAGAAAAATTTTTCAAAAGAGAGTTTGTGGTCTTTTGATCACCAAGTGATTATTGTATTTACGGCTCCACTACCTCTGGACTAGAGGAGTGTGATTGAGGAGTTGGGTACTCCCTAGTGGTTGTAATCCTTTGTGAAAGTTCTAGTGGATCGAAAATCTTTCTGGGTGAAGGCGGGGATGTAGAGCTGGTGCTCGAACCTCAAAGCAAATCTCTGTGTTTGCGATTGGTTTACTTGTGCTATTTACTTGCTTTTCATTCATTCTTATATTATCGATCTATACTCTTATAACAAGATTGCATTGCGCACCTCAAACTCTTATTTAGAGGAATCACGAAGAAGGAGTTCAGAGCCCCTCACGGGGCATTCGGCTTCTAATCTTACTTTGAGTGATCGTTGCATCATCTCATTTTTAAATTTGTGATTAGCATTATCACCTATTCACCCCCCTCTAGGTGATTTCAATTGGTATCAGAGCTAGGACTCTAGTTTTTGGCTTCACATCCTTAGAGAGATCCTATAATTTGCTAATCACTATTTTCATATCTTCATTCATACACTAGTAAAGATGGCCGATAACATTAAGACCCCTCCCAAATTTGATGGACTCAACTTTCCCATACGGAAAGTTAGGATGAATATTTTTCTACAATCTCTAGGTAGCCTAGTTGCTAAGTCTTTGACCAAGCCATTTAGTAAACCCGAAGGTGAGGAGGACACTTGGTCCGATCTTACCTCCAAGGAATTTGATGCTAATTCGAAGGCTCAAAATGCCCTACTTTTAGCTTTGAATGAGGATGACTTAACACGGGTTATCCATTGCAAATCCACCTATGAGATTTGGCAACACTTATTGGTCACTCTTGAGGGAACATCACAAGTCAAGAGAGCTAAAATAGATCTCTTGCGTTCCCAATATGAAAGTTTTAAAATGCAAGAAAATGAATCTATTGATGATATGATTACTAAGTTTACTAAAATCACAAATGCTCTTGCTTCTCTAGGTGATGAAATAAGCAATGACCAAAAGGTGCGTAAGGTGATTCGTGCTCTCCCTTCATCATGGGAAATCAAAGCTATCACCTTGAAGGAATTGAATGACAAAGACGAGATGGAGCTCATAAGTCTTATTGGAAATCTTAAGACTCATGAGATGGAGAAAAAAGCTAGAGAAGAAGCGGCGCCTCAAAAGAAAAAGTCTATAGCTTTCAAGTCTACCTCCACCACTACGATGATGAAGAAGATGAAGAAGATGATGAAGAGCTATCTCTTCTTGTGAGAAATGTAAAAAGAATGTACCATAAGAATAAGCTCAACTATAGAAGGCGATGGGAAGGGAAGGAGGAGAAAAAGATCATATGCTATAACTGTCGGAAACCCGAATACATCATTGCCGATTGTCGAGATTTCAAGAAAAAGATATCTTCCTCCTTGAAGCAAAAGAAGCCGGTTGAAAAGAAGGTGTACAAAGCCACTTGGGACTCGGAAAGTGAATCCGAAGATGAAGTTAACACGGCCAATGTGTGTTTCATGACAAACACACCTAAGGTAACTACCGAACCACATGATGATGATAGTGAAATAAGTAAAGAATTGTTATTACAAGCTTTCATTGAACTTTCAGAAAGTTTTGATGCTAAAAAGGAAGATTGTTCAAAATTGAAAAAGGAAAATGAAATGCTTAAAAATCAAATTGCTATTTCTTCAAAAGAAAAGGATGAATTATCTTCTACTCTTATTTCAACACAAAGAGATTTTGATGCCTATAGAGTTGCTTGCAAAGCTAAATATCCTAAAATTGATGAAAATGAGTTTTCTATGTTAAAAACTAGAATAAATGATTTGGGAAATGTTTTAAAAGAATGTGCTTTTAACAATACTAAATTAGAAGAAATGTTTTCAAATAAGCATATGCATACTCCTCATGCTAAACATGATAAAACATCTCATGCTAAAACTCCGCATGTTCATCATGCCAACACATCACATGTCAAACATGCAAAAACATCCCATGCTCATAAATCACATGTTCATAAACCACATGCTCATTATGCTTTTAAATATGGAAGAATTTATAAATGTACTTATTGTGGCCGAAATGGTCATTTAGCTAAATTTTATTATGATCATAAAAATAGTACCAATAATCTTGTTTGGGTTCAAAACACTAACGCTTTAGGACCCAAGAAAATATGGGTACCAAAATCAAGCCTTAAATTATTTGATATAGGTACACACCAAGACTCCAAGACGTAAGAAGCGGTGGTACCTTGATAGTGGTTGCTCAAGGCATATGACATGGGACATCAACAATTTCGCAACCCTATCGAGGTACGTTGAAGGTGGCACCGTCACCTTCGGATATGACTCCAAGGGCACCATCATCGGTATAGGTAACATTAAGATTGGTGCATCTCCTTTAATTGAAAATGTAGTTCTTGTTGATGGGATTAAACATAATTTACTTAGTATTAGTCAACTGTGTGATCGTGGTCTCAAAGTTGTTTTTGATGAATCTTCTTGCAAAATTTTTGATTGCAAAACCAATGAATGTATTCTCACTAGATTTCGTGAAAATAATATCTATATTATTGATATGCTTAATTTGGATTGCACTATAAAATGTTTAAATATTTTTGATGAGATTTCATGGTTATGGCATAGAAGATTAGGCCATACCTCTTTTGATCATCTTTCTAGAATAAATTCTAAGGAATTGGTGAAGGGTATTCCTTACTTGAAATTTGAAAAAGACCGCATTTGTGGTGCGTGCCAACTTGAGAAACAAATCAAGTCTTCTATCAAACCAATCAAGGATATCATGTCATCTAGGCCATTAGAATTGATTCACATGGATCTTTTTGGACCAACTAAAACTAAAGCTTAAATGGAAATAGATATGTTTTTGTTTTAGTCGATGATTTCTCTCGTTTCACTTGGGTTTTCTTTTTGGAGCATAAAGATCAAACTTTTTCGCATTTTAAGATTTTTCGAAAAAGGGTTGAAAAAGAAAAAGGATTTTCGATTTTACGGATAAGAAGTGATAGAGGTGGTGAGTTTGTCAACCAACTCTTCATGACTGATAGGTAGTAAAAAGTGCATATTTATCACCACATTTACTATCATATTTCCCTATTTATTCTTTTAATTATGCACTATTACTAATGTTTTATTATTTAATGTGTGCAGGCCTTGAGAAATTAAAAATAAAGAAATAAAGCCTGAATGAAGCCCAAAAGTCCAAAAAGCCCATATGCAAAATTGTAGTAATTTAGAAGTTTCTACATTATCTAACCTAATCTAAACTTGGATTTTAAATTCTTTATTTTAAATCTAAGGGAGGAAAAGGAAGGATAAGATAGAACTCCTAATTGCTAAAAGAGGAGGAAAAGGATAAGATGAGATGAAGTTCTACTCAACCAGGTTGCTTGCACCACAAGATGAAGATAAAGGAGAGAAAAATTCGGATTCTTACTGTACACGTTTTAGTATTTAGATCATAACTTTTGCTACAGATATTCAAATCCTATAATTCAAGATGCTTCAGAAAGAAGACTTGAAGGACTACAACTCTTATGTTGATCAAACGTTCCAGTTCAGTCAGCAGATAAGCCATATTCGGTGATCAACATGATAACAAGTTGCAGGACAGATTTGAACTTCTATGGATAAGTCAAAACAAGTTTGGAGATAAAAGAAGAATTCAAATTCAGAGATATTTTGCACCTCTTATCTTCATACACTTCTTATCCTCTGGTTTTCTCCTATAAATACCCCTGCATAGCAACAGAGGAAGGGCAGATTTCAGAAGCTCAAGTGCAGAAACGAGCTTAGGGTTTTTTTTTTTTAGATTTTCTCTTTAATTTGTAGTTTGTAACTTAGGTTTTTTTTAGTTTTCTTTATGTAATTTTTTTTTACTTTTTCTTTATGTAACTGAGAGGAGAGACGAGTTTTATGGAGGAAGGAGATCAAGCTTGTACTGAGGTGACATCGGTGTAAGTAAGTCTTTTCTTCCATTGTTATAAGAATCGAATCGAAGTTTCTGTTTATTCTTTACTCTTGTTTTCGTTTATTTTTCTCTGATGTGTTTTGTAATCCAAGTGAACTCAATAGCCTCGAGACTGCTTCGCCTTTGCAAGTGCTCTTGATGGCCTATGGTGATGAATAAACATTCTTTGTCAGTTTAGCTCGCCTTTTATTCGTAGTGTAAATCGTGAATGGGGAAGATCCTATACGCCATGCTTGATTGCCTTCAAAGACAAGGTAAGTCGTCACAATGAATCCCAGGTATATGAGCACTGAAGAGGTAAGTAATTTTTAGGTTATTTTTCTTTTCTTTTATTTCTTTAGTTTAGATCACCAACACCAACAACACCCAATTCAATTCCTTGTATATAATCTATTTTCCATCTTCTTAATCTACCATCTTCTTCCTGATTCAAACACTTTGTAACCTAAAAGAGAACTTACTAAAAAAGCTTCCATCGCTAGTCCCTCACTGTGGATCACGACCCGCATAGCCACTTGCTATAGGGGTAGAATTGAGTACCTTGCACATCCTATTCTTAGATCTGAAATTTTGTATTCTTGTGTGCAGGTAAAACCTCAATCAATGACTTATTGTGATGAAAAGGAATTAAGCATGAAATGTCATGTCCTAGAACTCCACAACAAAATGGAGTAGTTGAACAGAAAAATAGAACTCTTCAAGAAATGGTTAGGACTATGATAAGTGAATATGGGCTCCCTCATACTTATGGGCCGAGACCGTAAACACCGCATGCTACATATCCAACCGTATTTATTTACACATTTGTGTAAAAATACTTTCAAAACTTCTTTTGAAATTTATCATTTAAGAAAACTAAAAGTTTCATACATTAAAGTTTTTGGATGCAAGTGTTTTGTTTTGAACACCAAAGATAATTTGGATAAATTTGATGCTAAGGCTTATGAAGCAATCTTTGTTGGCTATTCTAGTACTAGCAAAGCATATAGAGTGTTCAATAAATCATCTCGTATTATTGAAGAATCTATGCATGTTAAATTTGAAGAATCTAATGTTATTGTTGAGAATGTTGTAGAGATTGACTCATTAGGTGAAGACATGGAGAAAATATCCTTGAAGGACTCACCCATCCAAGAAGACAAGCAAGTACTTATTAGTGAAGTTCAAAAGGATGAAGTGGAACAATCACAACCACTTTCTAAAGATTGGAGATACGCCTCAAATCATCCCAAAGATCTCATCATAGGTGATGTATCAAAGGGGGTAACCACTCGCTCCAAACTCCATGATTTGTGTGGGCATTATGCATTCATATCTCATTTTGAACCCAAAAACATCCTCGAAGCCGAGGGTGACTCATATTGGTTGCTTGCTATGCAAGAAGAGCTCAATCAATTTGAGCGCAACCAAGTTTGGTACCTTGTTCCTAGACCCCATGATAGACCAATAATTGGTACTAAGTGGATTTTTAGGAACAAGTTGGATGAGTCAGGAAATGTTGTTAGGAATAAGGTTAGGTTAGTGGCCCAAGATTACACTTAAGTTGAAGGAATCGACTTTGAGGAGACTGATTGGTAGTGAAAAGTGCATTTTTATCATCATATTTACCATCACATTTTCATATTTATTCATTTAATTCTGCACATTTATTAATATTTTGTGATTTATTGTGTGCAGGCCTCGAAATAATAAAAAGAAAGAATTAAAGCTTAATGAAGCCCAAAAGCCCACATTTGAAGCCCAGGTGTAAAAGTGCAAATATCAGATTGTCAAAGTGCAAATATACAAGGGCTAAAGTTGCAATTATTAAAGTTGAGGAAGGATAGAATTCTACCCAACCCTAAACTCTTGCAGGATGAGCATAAAAGCCAAAGATGAGAAGGAAATTCGTTTAAAAGAGATTGGGAGAATTCAAATCTAGGTAACTTGATTATCAAGTTACATCGAAATCCCAATATGAAGAGCCAAAATCATACTTCCAGAAGCTGGCGCCCAAATGGACGGACCAGGAGAGGCCACGCGCCAAAGCGCGTGGCCAGAAGCCACTAAAGTGCCGCGGATCCGCGGCAAAGCGCGGCATTCTGATGAGTTAGAATCCCAGATTTCGTGGGCAAGTTCATCCAGGACTCCTCGGCCTTCTGCACCTATAAATATCTCCTGCAGTGCAACGTACAGAGTTGTCCAGAGAAGAGCCAAGGGCCAAAGTTAGGGTTTTTAGGTTTTCTTTCCACCTTTGTATATTTTTTATTTTCTTTTTGTAAAAGCTGAGAGGAGATGATGTATTCATGGAGGGGATCTGCTTGTACTGATGGTGACAGTCGGTGTAAGTGTTATTTTTCCACCATTGTTTAATAATCGAATCAAGGCTTGTTTTATTTTATTCTTGTATTATTCTAGTTTCTTTTATTCTTATTTTAATCTTGTATCTACTTTCTTCTATTTGTTCTCTAATGTCTTGCCCACCATGAGATCCAACTGCTTCAAGAATACCTAGCCGAAGAAGGAACCTTGACGGCCCATTGGCGATGAACAGGTCTTCATAGCTTGTTTTTCATTTCGTAGAGTAGATTAATAAGGCGGACGATCCCATAAGCCGTGCTTGTACACCTTCCAAGAAAAGGGAAATCATCGCAACGGTTCAAACGGCAAGCAGACTAAAGAGATAAGTTTTCTTTCTTTTTCTTTTCTTTTCTTTTTTGTAGATTAAATACAACTCATCTCCATATTCTTTTCTACCACCCATTGTAAATACCACTTCCTTTCTAACTTAACAAATAAATAAAAACTTTAGAGAAACTTGCTTAACGCTTCCATCGCAGTCCCTCCCTGAGGATCACGACCCGCATAGCCCTGCTACCGCGGATTAGAACTGAAACTTGCACGTCTATTTTTAAAACTAAAATACCATCTTTTGTGTGCAGGAAATCTCAGTCAACAAATTGGCGCCGTTGCCGGGAATGATCAAAAATTGCACAATAGGTCACAAATTTGTTGACTGAGATTTCCTGCACACAAAAGATGACTTAAATCAAGTAAAGGTTCAAGAGTCAAATTTGTCGACCACCTCGTCCCAGAATGGAGTATGAAATGATAGAATGATTGACTTGGACTCATGAAGGATAGGAACTAATACCGACTCAGGAAGGTGACTTAAATCAAGTAAAGGTTCAAGAGTCGAAATTGGTTAAGGAATTGGGTCCAAGTCAAGAAGTTGAAACTCAAGTCCACATGTATTTTCCAACAATAGAATGTGACCTAATATGGGTGATTCCAGTTCAGGAATGATAGGTGGGGAAATCAAAACTGACTCTAGAATATTATTCAAGTTTGGTAATAAAACAGGAGTCAATATTGATTCAGAAAGTTGAGCTGGATCATATATGTGAGAATCTAGGTCACATATCTCATTGAGTTCAATATCAAAAATTGGAGAACTTGCCAATTTATCCATGAGATTTTCAAATTGTAAAGTTGGTCAAGTTCAACATGATCCTCAAAGATGAGTGATTCAATTTCTTTATGAATTGGTACATGATCCAATGTTGACTCCGGAGAAGATCGAAATCAGGTAAAGATACCGGAGTCATAATCGAATCAGGAAGTAGAATTGACTCACTAAGTTGGGATTCAGGATCATATTCATTTTCAAGTTCTATTTCAGGAAAAGGAAAACTTGCTAAACTATCAATATCTTTTTCAAAATTTGGACTTTGGGCAAGTTCAAATGGTTGTTCTGAAATAGAATCTTGATTTCCAAACTACATGACTCTTCGGCTCCAACAGAATTGGTAGTGACATCAGAACTGGTCCAACGGTGAGAACGTAGAGATTCGACCATCATATCTATGTCACTATTACAAGCGTTTTGAGCCTGAGTCATGGCTTCAAGCATCTTTTCATAGTGATAGGTTCATTGTTTTGATGAAAAGATGAAGAATTGTCTTGGAAGTAGTAGTGAAATTGTGAGTCCATCAGATTTTGGGATTTGTGTTTGGACTCACGCATACTCATTTCCATAATTGATGGTTTCCTATTTTGGACGGGTGGAACTGAGTATGAATCTTGAAAATACTGTGGACTAGGTGGAGAAGGAGGACAAGGTGGTTGGAAATTATGTTCGGGGGAGGTGAATCCCCACTGACTCGGTGAAGAGTTAAAATCATTATGGAAATTATAGTTATTAGATGGAGGGTATGGGTCATATTGATTCGGATAAGACCAATCTGACACACTAGGTTGGTCAAAGTTATGATATGCCGGGTTGGTAATATCCGAAAATGAAGTCGGTGTGTAATATGGATTATTATTGTAGTTGAAAAAATTATTATTGTAGTCCATATCACACAATAGAATACAAACAAAGAAAACAAACAAATAAACAAACAAAAAGAAAAAATTCTAGCCTAAGTTAGGGTAGACTTAGGACCTAGACGACTCCTAACTGGTTAGACTGTCCACGGGAGGTCTAATGTAGACTTTAACCACAAGCTAATCAGCCAGGTCAGGACAAGGTTGGTGGGAGGTTTTCCGTCAAAGACGTTCCTTAATTAAATAACCACCAACCTTCGGGCTTTCGGCCCTCAATCCCTTTCCTAGACACTGATTTTGCAGGAGTTAGATTCCAACATTTTTCCCCCTTAGGATAATCTCCTAATTGAGTCCGAGATGTCCCTAGGGCCAACGTCTACTCAATTTTAGTTAGGCTTGGGTTAGTGAGTGCTTGAAATGTGATTTTTGGGCTAAGGATGGGTGATTAAATCCCCACCTTATCTTGTTAATGGGTTAGTGCCCTTAAGATCATTTGTGCAAGTGTACAAGATATGTAAGATTCACTCAAAGCGATATAAATCAACCAAGAAGTGAGTCCTATGCTAAATGCAATGCATACGTACCTTGCTCCAGCACTCTTCAACAGTAAAAAAATAAAGGAATTAAAGACACGTGCCTAAAATGCAAATGTCTAATCAATTTTTTATCTTTTCAACAAATATTTTACTGTTGATTATTAGCAGGCTTATGTTATGGCATATAAGAAAAATTAAAGTTGCAGCAAACTAGAATTTGTAACTAAGCAGCCCTGCAAAAAGCTGTTAGTAGTCAACTCGTCCTTGCCGCGGATCCGCGGCTTTTGCCGTGGAAACGCGGCAATTCAGAGGGCCCTTGGTCTCTGCTTTTTGGAACAGAGACCCAAGGCCACTTGTATGTCAATGCAATAATAATTTTCTGCTTTGCTTGCCCTGTAACCTGCAACAGAGAAGAAAATTTGTTTAGTTCTAAAAAATTTGCAATAAAAATTCAGATTTCAATAAAAACCGTTTTACCCTCCCCGGCAACGGCGCCAAAATTTGATTGAGGCCAAACCTGCACACAAAATACGAAATTAGAGAACTTAAGAAAAGAAATATGCAAGTGCTCAATTCTTCCGCTATAGCAAGTGGCTATGCGGGTCGTGATCCACAAGGAGAGTTTGCGATGGAAGCTTTACGGTTCTTTATTGAAATCGTTAAGAATAAAAGCGAAGGTTCTTCTCTGTTTTTAAGTTAAGAAAAGTGAAAGAATTATGTTATGTTAGAAGAGAATGAAAGATGAAGAAGGTGGAAAATCAGAGAACAATAAAAGCGACTATGTACAATGAAGTGGAGAAGAAAGAGTTGGAGGAGATGGTTGGTGATCTATACTAAAGAAGCAAAAGAAAAGAAAGAAAGAAAAGTGTAGAAATACTTACCTAGGTTGAGTGATGACTTACCTGGAAACCGTTGCATGTTCTACCTTTGCTTCGGAGGCGTTCAACGCATAGATCATAAGCTCGAGCTCAGTCCCCGTGCACATTATATCGTCAAGCCTAGCAAGAACGAAGTGATGCGGATCTTGGAAGAGGAGAACGTCTTCATGAACTATCGCTGGCTCTCACGTAGCTTAGTTATACGTGCTTTGAAATTCACTTGTACACTCAACAAATACAACCAAGGTAAAGTAGAAGAGGAAGAGGAAAGCAAAACAAATATAAAGTAAAGCAGAATAGAAAACAAACAAAGCATTTACCTTTATTACTTGCTGAGACAATGAAAGAAAGTAGTAGGGTACATCGTCGGTGTCACTCTCAACATCAGCCCCTCTCTCTTACTTACATGAATCTTCTTCTAGCCTAAGTTACATACAAATTACATAATAAGAAAAGAAAACCTAAACTATAAAGAATTAAAACTAGGCTAAATCCTAATCTGCATTTACCCTCAATTTCAGCACAACAATTGCCCTTTTATAGGCCCAAAACCCAACAACCAGAATCCCGGGGAGGTCGGGGGAGCAAACGCTCCCCCTAACTCCCCAAGATTACCGCGGAAACGCGGCAAAAGCCGCGTTTCCGCGGCCAGGGTGTGGCCAGGTGGCCACACCCTGTTGGTGGGTCTCTCCGGGGGTTTCTTCTGGCTTTATCCTTTGTTGGTTTTGTCGTTTAAGCTCCGGATTCTGACGAAATGACCTTGGATTCTTGGCTTTAACCGATCGATTCTGAGAGGATTCTTCTCAACCGGTTTCAACCTCATGATTTTGCCCTGATTTTGTGAGTGCGAATTAATTCTGATTTAATTCAGAATTCTGGTGGGCTTTTGGGCTCATTTCTCTTCATCTCCTTAAGGATTGGGCCTGCAAATAAATTAAACAAATAATTAGGACAATGCAGGCTTTTATTCTAAAATAAGTATGGAAATGTGACATTAAATATGCAACATTAGCAACCAATCATCTTCACAGAGTCAATGGGGATACAATACCCCTGAGCCATATTGTCAACCACCTTTTCAACCATTCTCTTCATATACTTCTTTTACTACACCAACAATGTTTCAGTCCTCAAATGATCCATTCGATGGGTTAGAAGAAAAAGTGGATCGTTTGCAAGGTTTAATGAATGAGCAAATTTCTAGACTTTTAAACATTCTTGAACTAACCAACCAAGTTTTTTAGGAACCAAGAATCATTATGTCTAGAAGACCTTGATCAAAACTCAATTTCAACACATCAATATGAACTTGATCAATCCCAATCCTTGGACAAATTGGCTAGTTTTAATTTCAATGAGATTGAATTAGATTGTGAATGTGAACCCGATCCCCAACTTTGCGATTCAGTTTCCATCTTCGAATCTATATTGACTCCGGTATTCTTACCCAATTTGGACCAATTTTCTGAGCCAACATTTATTCCCGTACCCATAGATTTTGAAATTGAATCACCAATTTTGGATAGTCACATTCCATTGATGGGAAAAGAATGTGAATATCAATTCTTGGACTTGGACTCACGCTTGAACCAAAACTAACTCTCGAACCCCACGTCAATTTTCCCAAGTTTGTATTGGTTCCTGAACCTATCATTCTTGAGTCCAAGTCAACTATTCTACCAAGTCACATTCTTCTGTTGGACATAGGTATAGACCATGATGACTCTGTGATGATTTTTCAGGACTGGTCATGTAAAGGAAGTAAGTTTCACGATAGGATCTTCCATGATCCTATTCATACTGGGGACTGTAAACATGTAAATAGAAAAGAGGTCAATAAAGGTAGGTTCCGTGAACTATCACATTATCTTGATTGGGTAGCAACGCTTGGCCCAATCAGACCACCACCGAAACCACCCCCTAAGGTAATATTTTCCTTCCCTTTTTTCTTTTTCATGCATACATGCATTCATTAATACATTGAGGACAATGCATGAGAAGGTATGGGGGGAGGATTTACTAACATACTAACATAGGTAGATACTAACTAAAAAAATAAATTTTTTTTAAAATTTAAAAAAAACTTTTTGAAAAAAGAGAACAATATTTTGACTTATCTTTTGAAAGAAATCTAAGTTAATCTTAAGAATTAGGAAAATCATGATTAGAATTTCTAAAAACTTGGTCAAAATAAAATAAATTGTTGAATTTTTAGGTATAGAAAAAAAATTGAATAAGTAATTAGTCTTGATTTTTACCTTAATGAAATATGCATACCTAATACACTTACACATCTAGGATTCTAAGACAAAGACTCTTGTGCCCTATTAAAAAATAATACTAAAAAAAAGAAATTCACTAATTAAGCTGGATACATGTGCCTCAAGAAGCATCAGTATTCACGCCTAAAGGTGATTTTATAAATAAAGTCCTTAGTTTTGTGGCCTAGTTCACTCGAATCCTTAAGTCCGTGGGGTGTTTTCTCACCCGGTGCCCTAAAACCAACCAGTTTGGGAGCCACCGACTTTAAGTTCGCTACATGAGTGGATTAGAAAGCTTAAGAAAACTAAAAAATATTATATGTACTAACACATCTAATAGTCAATTAGTTAGGTATGATGGCCTCAAGAAGCCTTGATACTTACACGAAAGAAAATTAGATGAGTTATACATATTAAAAAAGAGAAGAGAAAATAATAATAAAAAAAAGGGGCATGAGAGTCCAAGTTAAAGAATTCCTAGTAAAAGATTCACAAGGAAGCATATGACTTTTGGTAACGAAAAAGACTACACAAAAATTCAATTTTGATTCTTACCTAAAATAGATAAAAATTTATTATATAAAGACTAAGTTTAAGAATGAATAAAATTGATAATCCTAAAACTTATAGACTACTTAGTCTCTTCAAACATATTTCGAATATTCTCCTTTTTTATGGATTTTGTGGGTGTAATCCGCTGAAAACCCTCACGAGATAACACTCATCCTCTAGGGTAACCTAGAGGTTTAACGGCTTGTTGCACATGCTAAGTGCAATCGTGATGCCTACGAAAGTGAGTTAGGATAGATTAGTTTTTCTTCTCTTATTCTTTTTGATTTTTACTCGAGGACGAGCAAAAAGATAAGTGTGGGGGTGTGATAGGTAGTAAAAAGTGCATATTTATCACCACATTTACTATCATATTTCCATATTTATTCTTTTAATTATGCACTATTACTAATGTTTTATTATTTAATGTGTGCAGGCCTTGAGAAATTAAAAAATAAAGAAATAAAGCCTGAATGAAGCCCAAAGCCCAAAAGCCCATATGCAAAAATTGTAGTAATTTAGAAGTTTCTACATTATCTAACCTAATCTAAACTTGGATTTTAAATTCTTTATTTAAAATCTAAAGGAGGAAAGGGAAGGATAAGATAGAACTCCTAATTGCTAAAAGAGGAGAAAAAGGATAAGATGAGATGAAGTTCTACTCAACCAGGTTGCTTGCACCACAAGATGAAGATAAAGGAGAGAAAAATTCGGATTCAGACTGTACACATTTTAGTATTCAGATCATAACTTTTGCTACAGATATTCAAATCCTATGATTCAAGATGCTTCAGAAAGAAGACTTGAAGGACTACAACTCTTATGTTGATCAAACGTTCTAGTTCAGTCAGCAGATAAGACATATTCGGTGATCAACATGATAACAAGTTGCAGGACAGATTTGAACTTCCATGGATAAGTCAAAACAAGTTTGGAGATAAAAGAAGAATTCAATTCAGAGATATTTTGCTCCTCTTATCTTCATACGCTTCTTATCCTCTGGTTTTCTCCTATAAATACCCCTGTATAGCAACAGAGGAAGGGCAAATTTCAGAAGCTCAAGTGCAGAAACGAGCTTAGGGTTTTTTTTTTAGATTTTCTCTCTAATTTGTAGTTTGTAACTTAGGTTTTTTTTTAGTTTTCTTTTATGTAATTTTTTTTTTACTTTTTCTTATGTAACTAAGAGGAGAGACGAGTTTCATGGAGGAAGGAGATCAAGCTTGTACTGAGGTGACATCGGTGTAAGTAAGTCTTTTCTTCCATTGTTATAAGAATCGAATCGAAGTTTCTGTTTATTCTTTACTCTTGTTTTCATTTATTTTCCTCTGATGTGTTTGTAATCCAAGTGAACTCAATAGCCTCGAGACTGCTTCGCCGTTGCAAGTGCTCTTGATGGCCTATGGTGATGTATAACCATTCTTTGTTAGTTTAGCTCGCCTTTTATTCGTAGTGTAGATCATGAATGGGGAAGATCCTATACGCCATGCTTGATTGCCTTCAAAGACAAGGTAATGTTGGCACAAAGGCCCATCACTCTAGTTTTGATGATGATCAACTCATGTAGTTATGTTTACTAATGATATTGTGTTTAATTAGTGACAGATTTGTTATCAAGATCTTAGTAGGTGTGGAGCTTCAACAAAGGATTTAAAGTCAAGTTTTGGAGCCTACACCGGTTTGATTCACGAGCCTATGCATCAAGATCACATCAAGTACTCAAGAGGAGTCGAGCTCGTTGGATCGTATTTGGACCAAGTCAAGAAGATGAGAAGCCTTCAAGTGAAGACTTCAAGAAGATGAAGACTTGTGTCTAGGTATAAGATTTTGTTTTTATTTTAGTTAAAAATGTAAAGGATAAAGTAGTTGGTGGATTGCTCAAGTATATATCACACACACACTCTTGATAGATATGTTTTCATAAACGATTTTTAGTTTTAGAAAAGAATTTTTACTTTGGAAAAATACTTTGGTTTTTGGAATTTCTTATATACATATCCTTTAACCAAAATCAAGTTTAGAGCTTAATGTCAAAAACTTAGATATTTCATCTTATTTGTGTAGTGGATCATATCCATACACGCTATGCTTTAATGAGTTCAAAATATCTAGTTTTCATTTAAAGGAGTTTTGGAAAACAAGATTTTGGAAAATACAAGTTTTCTATTGAGCCAATATTTTCATATTACAAAAATAGTCCAAATCATTTATAACATGCCTTGATTTTGTGCAAGCATGTTTGTTTATCAAAGTATATTGGTAAAACTATTTTTGTAAATTTTTAAGTATTTTATGCGATTTTATTTCAATCAAAAGACTTAGTTTTAAATCCCAGAAAAACTGTTTTCAGGCTTCAGATAGTCGACTTACTATCTTCTAGTCGACTAACTCTGAAGTCGGTCGACTGGTTCGGTCGACCGACGTGCACAGACGTGCACGCCTTTACCTGGCTGATGGCCGGTCTGCCGGCACAGTCGACCGGAACTGAGAGCAGTGCTCTCTGTTCTTTTGGGTCGACCGGGCGGTCGACCGGAGGCTCCAACGGTCTGATTTTTGACCGTTTGCGGTCGACCGGGCGGTCGACCGGTAGGTCTGACAGACCCCAACGGCTAGTTTTTGACAGCCTATAAATTTGGGGGTTTGGTCATTGTTTTTGTACAAGATTTTAGGAGAGCTTTGAGCCAGTTTTTCCCACTCCATTAAAAGAGTTTTCTCCACAAATTTGAGATCTAATTCTTCCAATCAAAAGGGGAGTTTTTATTAAGAGTGTTTAAAAGAATTTCTTGAGTTGTCCTCCACCATCTCTTTCCTAGTTTTCTCACACAAACACTTGAGCTATCCATTGCTATATCTACCTATAGGGTTTTGTTGTGAGAGTTTTTATTGGTGATCAAAGTATTTAGATCACCAAGAGATCTTTTCTTGTTTCCTTGAGAAGGCGGACGGTTGTGTTCGCATTGTTTCGGGTCCTAGTGTGGACTCGGTGATTTCGAGTTCGGGTGCGAGCTCATTGTTTGAGGTGCGGCCTCGGCGAGCCGGTGGGCTTGTGGTGTGTACGGACTAGAGAGAGTCCAAGGAGTTCTAGTGGGAACTCGTTGTAGGTGTTGCGGCACCGGGTGATCCATTGGGATCGATCATAGTGGAAATCATTTGTGTGTCGAAGGCGGGGATGTAGAGCAAGGTGCTCGAACCTCGAAACAAATCTCTTGTGTTTGCGATTGCTCACTCTCTCTCTCTCTCTCTCTTTGTCTCTTGTTCATATCTTGCGTACTTTTATTGTCTATCTTTATATGCTTGATATATTCATTTGTGCTCATTGATATACTTGCTTTGGTTGTTTGCTAACACTTGTATTTAACCAAGAGATCCAACGCGGCACCTCAACCCATTCAAAGGGAATCTAGAGGAGTTTGTCCAGAGCCCTTCACGGGGAATTCGGCAACACTCTTGTGTTATACGTGGTATTTAGTGTAATAGTTTAGTTTAGGTCATAATTGTTTTTAGCTTCCTCATTATTTGACATTTAGTGACCATTAGATTAGCCTTCACCTATTCACCCCCTCTCTAGGTGAACCTTCAATTGGTATCAGAGCTTGGTACTCTGATTTGGTCTAACAACCTAGAGTTAAAGATCCTCATTTTTAGGCTAATCACAATATTTTGTACACACACCATGGACTTCATGTCACCACCCATGTTTGACATTGTTAACATCCATATATGGAAGGTGAAGATGTCCTTGTACCTCAAAGCCCTAGGTTATCATGTTTATCTTGCCATCACTAATAATGATTATTGTTTATATGGTAAGAATATTGAGGCTAATGCAAAAGCCCTTAATACTTTAAAGTCTACCCTAGATGATGCTTATTTATCTAGAGTTTCTAATTTTGATTCGGCTTTTGTAGTTTGGAACACCCTCATCTCCCTTAACGAAAATAATCAATACTATGCGGGGAGCGACTCGGATATTGGAAGCGACCCTTCCAATGTGTGCTACATGGTCTAAGGGGATAACCCCCTTGAGGTAACTACCGAATCCGAGGATGAGGACGTGTCATATGATGAGCTTACCACTTTTTGTCAACTCCTACTTGAAAAATATGACATGATTAAGAAAGATAATAAAAATTTGAAAAAGAAATTTGATTGCATGCATATAGAACAAGATTCATTTAGAACTAAAATTGCATGCTTAGAAAAAGAAAATAATGTTTTGAAAAATGAAAATGTTTCCCTTATGTCTAAATTAAATGATTTGTGTAAAGGGAACACTATTTTGAATGACAAAATTGATTTGGTGGAAAAACAAAGAGAAGCTATTTTTCAAGAAAATAAATCTTTGAAAAGAAAAGTTTTTGAAAAGGAAAAAGATTTTGTTTTGAAAAAGAAAAAGAAAAATGATTCTTTATCTCATCATGCTTTACATGCCACCACTAATGAGATTAATGTTTTAAAAATAAAATGGATTGTTTGAGTTCAACTTTGAACTCTTGTGCATTTAATCATTCTAGGTTGGAGTCAATGTTTTCAAAGAAACAAACTCCACACATTCATGCACATCATCCTCATGCATATGCTTATGTTGCACGTCATGATCACACCCACACACATAAGCATCCTAAGGTGTACACATGTACACATTGTGGCCGAAAAGGCCATTTAGCAAAATTTTGTTTTGATAAATTGCATGTTTTAAATTTTGCTAATCATAAAAATGTTTGGGTGCCTTACAAAGCTAACCCCAAGGACCCAAAAGAAAATGGGTACCAAAATCCCTACCTTTGGTTTTTGATGTAGGTGAGGGCTCTCACAAGACGTGAGAGATTTGGTGCCTTGGTGGTGGTTGCACGTGGACTAGATGGACATATTCTTGATGCACCGCTATCAAGGAGGTTTTGGTAGGAAAGACCACCATGCTTGGAGCTTTGGAGTTGGTAACAATCTCTAAACTCCTATTTTATTTATGTTCATACTTGTTCATTCATGATATTTTTAGCATGATCATGTTTTATTTGTTTTTGTGCTTCATGTGGTAAAAACATGCTTAGATGTAGTTTTTATCAAAACTTGTATTATACATGTACAAATAGTGAGTTACACGTGACTTATATATGTTTGCACTTCATGCTCATTTGTACCCACTATATGCACATGTATAGACTAGTTTTGATGATTCTCATTTATACTTGTTTTGCCAATTTTTGTGTTTTACTTCATGTATATGTATTTTTAATTCAAATCTAATAAATATACATGTATACCCGTGAGTCTCTTGCCTTCATGCAAATACATTTGATAGACTCGTTTTATGTTTGGGATATGTATGTGTATTGTTAGGATTGGATAAATCATACATATACCTAGAAGTGTGCTTTGTTTTAATGAAAATGAATTTTCATGTTTTGTTTGATAAAATAAAATGAATAATTTGTTTTGATCATTTTGAGCCTAAATGTATTTTCATGTAAATACTATATACATGATTCTTGAACACTCACACTTTATTTATTTTGTCATGACTTTGATTCATGAACATATTTTTGAGCTTCATAGATCGAGTGTCAATTTTTGTATTTGGTATGATTCATGAAATACATATGCTTTGATTTCATGTTTTGAAGGATCTTTAACTAGTTTTTCAAAAAAAAAAAAAATTTAACTAGTTATTGATCTTCATTTGGTAGAGTTTTTCAAACAAAGCTTATTTTTCAAATCTATTTTTGAAAACCCCTATCCTCTATGGGAGGATGGATGGGATTGAAAATCATTTAAAACTTGAACCATGATTGGGTGGTAGTTATATGAGATATACACTTGATCTTATTGTTATGTCAATTGGTATCATTGGATTCTTTCAATTGGTATCTAAATTGATAATTTTTGTATATACTCATATTTTGTTTTCTTATATATGTATGTATCAATTTCAATTGGTATATTTTTTTCATACATATATATGATTTTCATGTGCTTAACTTACAATTGGTTCACATTTTTTAAAAGTACAAAGTTTATGATGAAAAATAAAAATTTTTGATCATTATGTTTACTATTGGTATCAATATGTTTCAACTTCATATTTATTAAATTTCAATTGGTATCAATATGATTTACAATAATGATTGTTTTCAATTTAGTATCTTAAAATTTGTTTGTTTTACAAAGCTCTGATACCTTTAAAAATTTTGTTTAAGAAAATCAAAAAAATGTTTTGATCTATATTGCCTATATGCAAGGAGAGCTTAACATCTCTTCTACATATAGATTCATGTTGAGTATATTGTGTATTGAAGAGCTTGACAACTCTTCTTTATGTGGTACACGTGTGTAGGGGGAGCTTCACATCTCCTCTTATGCATTACATAATATGTGTTATGTGAATTGGGGCTTGTCATCCCTTCTTCATGTAATGTATATGTGTAGGGAAGCTAACTTAACGTCTTCCTCTTCATGAATGTATATAGCATATAACATTTTATTGATATATTTGTTTGGCCCCTTATTGGTCTCTTTGTTTATGACAAAAAGGGGGAGAAAGATTTGATGATTTTGTTTTTACCTTAAACCCTTTGTTGATGATTGACAAAAAGGGGAGAGGTATTTGCTATATATGCATGTTTTTATTAAAGAATTTATGTTTATGCATATATGTTTATATGTTTTGTTGTGCAAATAGGAGAAAAAGATTTTGTGATTTTGTTTTATGCTTGATTAGCATATTTACTCCTACATTTGCATACATGTTTATGTGCCTTCATTGCATATTTATTATTTATTGTTTATGCATGAGTTAAGGGGGGCTTCTTTGAAGCTTTACTTTAATCCATGCATATATAACTTCATGAGTTTTGTCATCATCAAAAAGGGGGAGATTGTTGGCCCAAAGGCCCATCACTCTAGTTTTGATGATGATCAACTCATGTAGTTATGTTTACTAATGATCTTGTGTTTAATTAGTGACAGATTTGTTATCAAGATCTTAGTAGGTGTGGAGCTTCAACAAAGGATTTAAAGTCAAGTTTTGGAGCCTACACCGTTTGATTCACGAGCCTATGCATCAAGATCACATCAAGTACTCAAGAGGAGTCGAGCTCGTTGGATCGTGTTTGGACCAAGTCAAGAAGATGAGAAGCCTTCAAGTGAAGACTTCAAGAAGATGAAGACTTGTGTCTAGGTATAAAATTTTGTTTTTGTTTTAATTAAAAATATAAAGGATAGAGTAGTTGGTGGATTGCTCAAGTATATATCACACACACACTCTTGATAGATATGTTTTCATAAAAGATTTTTAGTTTTAGAAAAGAATTTTTACTTTGGAAAAATACTTTGGTTTTTGGAATTTCTTATATACATATCCTTTAACCAAAATCAAGTTTAGAGCTTAATGTCAAAAACTTAGATATTTCATCTTATTTGTGTAGTGGATCATATCCATACACACTATGCTTTAATGAGTTCAAAATATCTAGTTTTCATTTAAAGGAGTTTTGGAAAACAAGATTTTGGAAAATACAAGTTTTCTATTGAGCCAATATTTCCATATTACAAAAATAGTCCAAATCATTTATAACATGCCTTGATTTTGTGCAAGCATGTTTGTTTATCAAAGTATATTGGTAAAACTATTTTTGTAGATTTTTAAGTATTTTATGGGATTTTATTTCAATCAAAAGACTTAGTTTTAAATCCCAGAAAACTGTTTTCAGGCTTCAGATAGTCGACTTACTACCTTGCTAGTCGACTAACTCTGAAGTCGGTCGACCAGCTCGATCGACCGACGTGCACAGACGTGAATGCCTTTACCTGGCAGATGGCCGGTCTGCCGGCACAGTCGACCGAAACTGAGAGCAGTGCTCTCTGTTCTTTTGGGTCGACCGAGCGGTCGACCGGAGACTCCAACGGTCTGATTTTTGACCGTTGGCGGTCGACCGACAGGTCTGACAGACCCCAACGGCTAGTTTTTGACAGCCTATAAATTTGGGGGTTTGGTAATTGTTTTTATACAAGATTTTAGGAGAGCTTTGAGCCAGTTTTTCCCACTCCATTAAAAGAGTTTTCTCCACAAATTTGAGATCTAATTCTTCCAATTAAAAGGGGAGTTTTTATTAAGAGTGTTTAAAAGAATTTCTTGAGTTGTCCTCCACCATCTCTTTCCTAGTTTTCTCACACAAACACTTGAGCTATCCATTGCTATATCTACCTATAGGGTTTTGTTGTGAGAGTTTTTATTGGTGATCAAAGTGTTTAGATCACCAAGAGATCTTTTCTTGTTTCCTTGAGAAGGCGGACGGTTGTGTTCGCATTGTTTCGGGTCCTAGTGTGGACTCGGTGATTTCGAGTTCGGGTGCGAGCTCATTGTTTGAGGTGCGGCCTCGGCGAGCCGGTGGGCTTGTGGTGTGTACGGACTAGAGAGAGTCCAAGGAGTTCTAGTGGGAACTCGTTGTAGGTGTTTGCGGCACCGGGTGATCCATTGGGATCGATCATAGTGGAAATCCTTCGTGTGTCGAAGGCGGGGATGTAGAGCAAGGGTGCTCGAACCTCGAAACAAATCCCTTGTGTTTGCGATTGCTCACTCTCTCTCTCTCTCTCTCTTTGTCTCTTGTTCATATCTTGCATACTTTTATTGTCTATCTTTATATGCTTGATATATTCATTTGTGCTCATTGATATACTTGCTTGGGTTGTTTGCTAACACTTGTATTTAACTAAGAGAGCCAACGCGGCACCTCAACCCATTCAAGGGAATCTAGAGGAGTTTGTCCAGAGCCCTTCACGGGGAATTCGGCAACACTCTTGTGTTATACGTGGTGTTTAGTGTAATAGTTTAGTTTAGGTCATAATTGTTTTTAGCTTCCGCATTATTTGGCATTTAGTGACCATTAGATTAGCCTTCACCTATTCACCCCCCCTCTAGGTGAACCTTCAGGTAAGTCGTCACAATGAATCCAAGGTATATGAGCACTGAAGAGGTAAGTAATTTTTAGGTTATTTTTCTTTTCTTTTATTTCTTTAGTTTAGATCACCAACACCAACAACACCCAATTCAATTCCTTGTATATAATCTATTGTCCATCTTCTTAATCTACCATCTTCTTCCTAATTCAAACACTTTGTAACCTAAAAGAGAACTTACTAAAAAAGCTTCCATCGCTAGTCCCTCCCTGTGGATCACGACCCGCATAGCCACTTGCTATAGCGGTAGAATTGAGTACCTTGCACATCCTATTCTTAGATCTGAAATTTTGTATTCTTGTGTGCAGGTAAAACCTCAATCAATTTTGGCGCCGTTGCCGGGAGGGACGGTAAGTTTCTCTCTAAAACAAAAAAAAACTAATTATTGATTTATTTATTCTTTTTGTTTGCAGGATCAGACAACAGGAAAACTAATTGCAGCAAAGGACATATAGCAACTCTGTGCCTCTGCCCTCGAAGGCAGAGCAGCAGAGCCTACTACAGAGCCGCGTTTGCGCGGCAATAGCTGCGGAAACGCGGCCTGTGTAGTTCACTACTCACTCTATTTTCTACAGGTTGCTGCAAATTGAAAGATTTGTTTACTGCTCAGTTAACTTTTCTCTGTGATCACTCTGCACACTGCTAATTAATTAACAGTAACCAATTTGTTGAAAAATAAAAAAATTAGACTCTTGCATATAGGCACGTGTCTATTTAATTTTTTTTAATTTCTGTTGAAGAGTGCTGGAGACAAGGTACGTTCGCATTGCATATAGACTAGGAAGCACCCTTGGCTGATTTACTGCTTTTGAGTGAATATTTGTCTATTGCTTTACACGTGCACCAAATTGACTTAAGGGCTTGTCCTATAAATAAGATAAGGTGGGGAAGTCATTACCCTCCCTTAGCCCACAAACAATCTCCTCACTCACTAACCCAAGCCTAACTAAAAAATGAGTAGATGTTGGCCCTAGGGACATCTCGGACTCAATTAGGAGATTATCCTAAGGGGGAAAGGTGTTGGAATTTGACTCCTGCCAAATCAGTGTCTAGGAAGGGGATTAAGGGCCGAAAGCCCGAAGGTTGGTGGTTACTTAATTAAGGAACGTCTTTGACGGATAACCTCCCACTAATCTTTCCCTGACCTGGCTGATTAGCTTGTGGTCCAAGTCTGCATTATCCTCCCGTGGACAGTCTAACCAGTTAGGAGTCGTCTAGGTCATAAGTCTGCCCTAACTTAGGTTAGAATTTTTTTCTTTTTTGTTTGCTTATTTGTTTGTTTTCTTTTTCTTTGTTTGTGTTTATTGTGTGATATGGCTTATAACAACAATTTTTCCAATTATAATGACAATCCATATTACACATCAACCTCTTTTTCGGATATTACCAACCTGACATATCATAACTTTAACCAACCTAGTGTGCCAGATTGGTCTTATTCGAATCATTACATGCCCCAGTCCCAATACTATGAACAAGACTGGAATAATCATCATTACTCTTCACAGAGTCAATGGGGATACAACACTCCTGAGCCATATTGTCAACCACCTTTTCAACCATTCTCTTCATATACTTCTTTTACTACACCACCAATGTTTCAGTCCTCAAATGATCCATTCTATGGTTAGAAGAAAAAGTAGATCGTTTGCAAGTTTAATGAATGAGCAAATTTTTAGACTTTCAAACATTCTTGAACTAACCAAACAAGTTGATAGGAACCAAGAATCATTATGTCTAGAAGACCTTGATCAAAATTCAATTTCATCACATCAATATGAACTTGATCAATCCCAATCCTTGGACAAATTGGCTAGTTTTAATTTCAATGAGATTGAATTAGATTGTGAATGTGAACCCGATCCCCAACTTTGCGATTCAGTTTCCATCTCGAATCTATGTTGACTTCGGTATTCTTACCCAATTTGGACCAATTTTCTGAGCCAACATTTATTCCCGTACCCATAGATTTTGAAATTGAATCGCCAATTTTGGATAGTCACATTCCATTGATGGAAAAGAATGTGAATATCAATTCTTGGACTTGGACTCAACGCTTGAACCAAAACTAACTCTCGAACCCCACGTCAATTTTTCCGAGTTTGTATTGGTTCCTGAACCTATCATTCTTGAGTCCAAGTCAACTATTCTACCAAATCACATTCTTCTGTTGGACATAGGTATAGACCATGATGACTCTGTGATGATTTTCCAGGACTGGTCATGTAAAGGAAGTAAGTTTCACGATAGGATCTTCCATGATCCTATTCATACTGGGGACTGTAAACATGTAAATAGAAAAGAGGTCAATAAAGGTAGGTTCCGTGAACTACCACATTATCTTGATTGGGTAGCAACGCTTGGCCCAATCAGACCACCACCGGAACCACCCCTAAGGTAATATTTTCCTTCCCTTTTTTCTTTTTCATGCATACATGCATTCATTCATACATTGAGGACAATGCATGAGATAGGTATGGGGGGAGGATTTACTAACATACTAACATAGGTAGATACTAACTAAAAAAAAAAAATTTAAAAATTTAAAAAAAAAAACTTTTTGAAAAAAAGAGAACAATATTTTGACTTATCTTTTGAAAGAAATCTAAGTTAGTCTTAAGAATTAGGAAAATCATGATTAGAATTTCTAAAAACTTGGTCAAAATAAAATAAATTGTTGAATTTTTAGGTATAGAAAAAAATTGAATAAGTAATTAGTCTTGATTTTTACCTTAATGAAATATGCATACCTAATACACTTACACATCTAGGATTCTAAGACAAAGACTTTTGTGCCCTATTAAAAAATAATACTAAAAAAAAGAAATTCACTAATTAAGCTGGATACATGTGCCTCAAGAAGCATCAGTATTCACGCCTAAAGGTGATTTAATAAATAAAGTCCTTAGTTTTGTGGCCTAGTTTACTCGAATCCTTAAGTCCGTGGGATGTTTTCTCACCCGGTGCCCTAAAACTAACCAGTTTGGGAGCCACCGACTTTAAGTTCGCTACATGGGTGGATTAGAAAGCCTAAGAAAACTAAGAAATATTATATGTACTAACACATCTAATAGTCAATTAGTTAGGTATGAGGGCCTCAAGAAGCCTTGATACTTACACGAAAGAAAATTAGATGAGTTATACATATTAAAAAAGAGAAGAGAAAATAATAAAAAAGGGGCATGAGAGTCCAAGTTAAAGAATTCCTAGTAAAAGATTCACAAGGAAGCATATGACTTTTGGTAACGAAAAAAACTATACAAAAATTCAATTTTGATTCTTACCTAAAATAGATAACAATTTATTATATAAAGACTAAGTTTAAGAATGAATAAAAATGATAATCCTAAAACTTATAGACTACTTAGTCTCTTCAAACATATTTCGAGTATTTTTCTTTTTTATGGATTTTGTGGGTGTAATCCGCTGAAAACCCTCACGAGACAACACTCGTCCTCTAGGGTAACCTAGAGGTTTAACGGCTTGTTGCACATGCTAAGTGCAATCGTGATGCCTACGAAAGTGAGTTAGGATAGATTAGTTTTTCTTCTCTTATTCTTTTTGATTTTTACTCGAGGACGAGCAAAAGATAAGTGTGGGGGTGTGATAGGTAGTAAAAAGTGCATATTTATCACCACATTTACTATCATATTTCCCTATTTATTCTTTTAATTATGCGCTATTACTAATGTTTTATTATTTAATGTGTGCAGGCCTTGAGAAATTAAAAAATAAAGAAATAAGCCTGAATGAAGCCCAAAAGCCCAAAAAGCCCATATGCAAAAATTGTAGTAATTTAGAAGTTTCTACATTATCTAACCTAATCTAAACTTGGATTTTAAATTCTTTATTTAAAATCTAAGGGAGGAAAAGGAAGGATAAGATAGAACTCCTAATTGCTAAAAGAGGAGAAAAAGGATAAGATGAGATGAAGTTCTACTCAACCAGGTTGCTTGCACCGCAAGATGAAGATAAAGGAGAGAAAAATTCGGATTCAGACTGTACACGTTTTAATATTTAGATCATAACTTTTGCTACAGATATTCAAATCCTATGATTCAAGATGCTTTAGAAAGAAGACTTGAAGGACTACAATGATCAAACGTTCCAGTTCAGTCAGCAGATAAGCCATATTCGGTGATCAACATGATAACAAGTTGCAGGACAGATTTGAACTTCTATGGATAAGTCAAAACAAGTTTGGAGATAAAAGAAGAATTCAAATTCAGAGATATTTTGCTCCTCTTATCTTCATACGCTTCTTATCCTCTGGTTTTCTCCTATAAATACCCCTGCATAGCAACAGAGGAAGGGCAGATTTCAGAAGCTCAAGTGCAGAAACGAGCTTAGGGTTTTTTTTTAGATTTTCTCTCTAATTTGTAGTTTGTAACTTAGGTTTATTTTTAGTTTTCTTTTATGTAATTTTTTTTTACTTTTTCTTTATGTAACTGAGAGGAGAGACGAGTTTCATGGAGAAGGAGATCAAGCTTGTACTGAGGTGACATCGGTGTAAGTAGTCTTTTCTTCCATTGTTATAAGAATCGAATCGAAGTTTCTGTTTATTCTTTACTCTTGTTTTCGTTTATTTTCCTCTGATGTGTTTGTAATCCAAGTGAACTCAATAGCCTCGAGACTGCTTCGCCGTTTCAAGTGCTCTTGATGGCCTATGGTGATGAATAACCATTCTTTGTTAGTTTAGCTCGCCTTTTATTCGTAGTGCAGATCGTGAATGGGGAAGATCCTATACGCCATGCTTGATTGCCTTCAAAGACAAGCTAAGTCGTCACAATGCATCCAAGGTATATGAGCACTAAAGAGGTAAGTAATTTTTAGGTTATTTTTCTTTTCTTTTATTTCTTTAGTTTAGATCACCAACACCACAACACCCAATTCAATTCCTTGTATATAATCTATTTTTCATCTTCTTAATCTACCATCTTCTTCCTAATTCAAACACTTTGTAACCTAAAAGAGAACTTACTAAAAAGCTTCCATCGCTAGTCCCTCCCTGTGGATCACGACCCGCATAGCCACTTGCTATAGCGGTAGAATTGAGTACCTTGCACATCCTATTCTTAGATCTGAAATTTTGTATTCTTGTGTGCAGGTAAAACCTCAATCAAATTTTGGCGCCGTTGCCGGGGAGGGACGGTAAGTTTCTCTCTAAAACAAAAAAACTAATTATTGATTTATTTATTCTTTTTGTTTGCAGGATCAGACAACAGGAAAACTAATTGCAGCAAAGGACATATAGCAACTCTGTGCCTCTGCCCTCGAAGGCAGAGCAGCAGAGCCTACTACAGAACCGCGTTTGCGCGGCAATAGCCGCGGAAACGCGGCCTGTGTAGTTCACTACTCACTCTGTTTTCTGCAGGTTGCTGCAAATTGAAAGATTTATTTACTGCTCTGTTAACTTTTCTCTGTGATCACCCTGCACACTGCTAATTAATTAACAGTAACCTATTTGTTGAAAATAAAAAAAAAATTAGACTCTTGCATATAGGCACGTGTCTATTTAATTTTTTTAATTTCTGTTGAAGAGTGCTGGAGACAAGGTACGTTCGCATTGCATATAGACTAGGAAGCACCCTTGGCTGATTTACTGCTTTTGAGTGAATATTTGTCTATTGCTTTACACGTGCACCAAATTAACTTAAGGGCTTGTCCTATAAATAAGATAAGGTGGGGAAGTCATTACCCTCCCTTAGCCCACAAACAATCTCCTCACTCACTAACCCAAGCCTAACTAAAAAATGAGTAGATGTTGACCCTAGGGACATCTCGGACTCAATTAGGAGATTATCCTAAGGGGAAAGGTGTTGGAATTTGACTCCTGCCAAATCAGTGTCTAGGAAGGGGATTAAGGGCCGAAAGCCCGAAGGTTGGTGGTTACTTAATTAAGGAACGTCTTTGACAGATAACATCCCACTAATCTTTCCCTGACCTGGCTGATTAGCTTGTGGTCCAAGTCTGCATTATACCTCCCGTGGACAGTCTAACCAGTTAGGAGTCGTCTATGTCATAAGTCTGCCCTAACTTAGGTTAGAATTTTTTTTCTTTTTGTTTGCTTATTTGTTTGTTTTCTTGTTCTTTGTTTGTGTTTTATTGTGTGATATGGCTTATAACAACAATTTTTCCAATTATAATGACAATCCATATTACACATCAACCTCATTTTCGGATATTACCAACCCGACATATCATAACTTTAACCAACCTAGTGTGCCAGATTGGTCTTATTCGAATCATTACATGCCCCAGTCCCAATACTATGAGCAAGACTGGAATAATCATCATTACTCTTCTGATTGAGGCCAAACCTGCACACAAAATACGAAATTAGAGAACTTAAGAAAAGAAATGTGTAAGTGCTCAATTCTTCCGCTATAGCAAGTGGCTATGCGGGTCGTGATCCACAAGGAGGGTTTGCGATGGAAGCTTTACGGTTCTTTATTGAAATCGTTAAGAATAAAAGCGAAGGTTCTTCTCTGTTTTTAAGTTAAGAAAGTGAAAGAATTATGTTATGTTAGAAGAGAATGAAAGATGAAGAAGGTGGAAAATCAGAGAACAATAAAAGCGACTATGTACAATGAAGTGGAGAAGAAAGAGTTGGAGGAGATGGTTGGTGATCTATACTAAAGAAGTAAAAGAAAAGAAAGAAAGAAAAGTGTAGAAATACTTACCTAGGTTGAGTGATGACTTACCTAGAAACCGTTGCATGTTCTACCTTTGCTTCGGAGGCGTTCAACGCATAGATCATAAGCTCGAGCTCAGTCCCCGTGCACATTATATCGTCAAGCCTAGCAAGAACGAAGTGATGCGGATCTTGGAAGAGGAGAACGTCTTCATGAACTATCGCTGGCTCTCACGTAGCTTAGTTATACGTGCTTTGGAATTCACTTGTACACTCAACAAATACAACCAAGGTAAAGTAGAAGAGGAAGAGGAAAGCAAAACAAATGTAAGTAAAGCAGAATAGAAAACAAACAAAGCATTTACCTTTATTACTTGCTGAGACAATGAAAGAAAGGAGTAGGGTACATCGTCGGTGTCACTCTCAACATCAGCCCCTCTCTCTTACTTACATGAATCTTCTTCTACCCTAAGTTACATACAAATTACATAATAAGAAAAGAAAAACCTAAACTATAAAGAATTAAAACTAGGCTAAATCCTAATCTGCATTTGCCCTCAATTTCAGCATAACAATTGCCCTTTTATAGGCCAAAAACCCAACAACCAGAATCCCGGGAGGTCGGGGAGCAAACGCTCCCCCTAACTCCTAAGATTGCCGCGGAAACGCGGCAAAAGCCGCGTTTTCGTGGCCAGGGTGTGGCCAGGTGGCCACACCCTGTTGGTGGGTCTCTCCGGGGGTTTTCTTCTGGCTTTATCCTTTGTTGGTTTTGTCGTTTGAGCTCCGGATTCTGACGAAATGACCTTGGATTCTTGGCTTTAACCGATCAATTCTGAGAGGATTCTTCTCAACCAGTTTCAACCTCATGATTTTGCCCTGATTTTGTGAGTGCGAATTAATTCTGATTTAATTCAGAATTCTGGTGGGCTTTTGGGCTCATTTCTCTTCATCTCCTTAAGGATTGGGCCTGCAAATAAATTAAACAAATAATTAGGACAATGCAGGCTTTATTCTAAAATAAGTATGGAAATGTGACATTAAATATGCAACATTAGCAACCAATCACACCCCCATACCTATCTTTTGCTCGTTCTTGAGCAAAACAACTAATTATACTAAGGATTATTAGACCACTTTCGCAGGTCACGCGATTGCACTGAGCATGTGCAACAAGCCGTTAAACCTCTAGGTTTCCCCTAGAGGACGAGTGTTGTCTCATGAGGGTTTTCAGCGGATTACACCCACAAATCCATAAAGAAAGGGAAATAAAGAGTTAGTATTTTCGAAAAGCATTTTGAAAGAGAAAAATATTTGAAATATGATTGTAAGATCTAAGCAATCTATAAGTTATAGGAAAGCCAAATTTTTCATTCCTAAACTTAGTCTCTATTCAAAAATTTGTTATCAATCAAAGTAAGGAGTCAAATTGTACTTCTCATCTAGTCTATTACTTTACCCTAAGTCATATACACCTTGTGACTGTGAAAATTTTGATTTAGGGTTCATTAACTCTAACTCTTATGCCTTATTTATTTTTATATATATACTTTTTTTTTGGTGTATTATTCCTTAGTTTTATTAGGCTTTCTAATCTGCCCATGTAACGAGCCTCTAATCGATGACTTCCAAACCAAACGGTCTTAGGGCATCAGGTGAGAAAACACCCCCAAAGACTTAAGGACTCGAGCAAACAAGGCCACAAAACTAAGAATTTTATTACATGAACCTCTTTTAGGCGTGAATACTTATGCTTTATTAGGCACAAATACCCAGCTTAATCAGAGGATTTTTCTTTTCAAACTTATCTAATCATCTTTCGCATAAATACTAAGGCTTGCTTAGGCTAAAGCACCTAGCTAGTCAATAATTAGATTTGTTTGTGTGTGTGTGTGTGTGTGTGTGTGTGTGTGTGTGTATATATATATATATATATATTTATAACTTATCTAATCATCTTTCGCATAAATATTAAGGCTTGCTTAGACCAAAGCACCTAGCTAATCAATAATTAGACTTGTTTTTTTTTTCTTTATAAGGCATAAGAATCCTTGTTTTTGAACCCTAAGTGTGTAAGTGCATATTTCATCAAGGTAAAGATCAAGACCAAATTACTTTGACAAATTATCTTCCTAACTCTAAAAATCAAACAAATAATCTTATTTTCCAAGTATAAGAAATCCTAATTTGGATTTTCCTATTCCTTAAAATTAACTTAATTTCTTACAAAAATAAGTCAAAATATTGTTTCTATTTTTCAAAAAGTTTTTTAAAAGTAAAGAAAGATGTTAATTTTTTTTATTTTAAAGAAAAAGAAAAGTTATGTTAGACCCTCCCCCACACCTATCTCATGCATTGTTCTCAATGTATGAATTAATGCATAGATGCATGAAAAAGAAGAAAGGGAAGGAAAATGGTTACCTTAAGGTGGTGGTTCCGGTGGTGGTCTGATTGGTCCACGAAACATGGCCCAATCAACTTTTCTTGGGTCTCGGAGGAACCCACCAGAAATATCTTTAATATAACCCATTAAAAAGATAAATCCATGAAGGATCTTTATGAAATATTTAACCCCATCTAATTTCCATATTCTATAATTGATTTCGGAGTCAAATTTGTCGACCACCTCGTCCCAGAATGGAGTATGAAATGATAGAATGATTGACTTGGACTCATGAAGGATAGGAACTAATACCGACTCAGGAAGGTGACTTAAATCAAGTAAAGGTTCAAGAGTCGAAATTGGTTAAGGAATTGGGTCCAAGTCAAGAAGTTGAAACTCAAGTCCACATGTATTTTCCAACAATAGAATGTGACCTAATATGGGTGATTCCAGTTCAGGAATGATAGGTGGGGAAATCAAAACTGACTCTAGAATATTATTCAAGTTTGGTAATAAAACAGGAGTCAATATTGATTCAGAAAGTTGAGCTGGATCATATATGTGAGAATCTAGGTCACATATCTCATTGAGTTCAATATCAAAAATTGGAGAACTTGCCAATTTATCCATGAGATTTTCAAAATTGTAAAGTTGGTCAAGTTCAACATGATCCTCAAAGATGAGTGATTCAATTTCTTTATGAATTGGTACATGATCCAATGTTGACTCCGGGAGAAGATCGAAATCAGGTAAAGATACCGGAGTCATAATCGAATCAGGAAGTAGAATTGACTCACTAAGTTGGGATTCAGGATCATATTCATTTTCAAGTTCTATTTCAGGAAAAGGAAAACTTGCTAAACTATCAATATCTTTTTCAAAATTTGGACTTTGGGCAAGTTCAAATGGTTGTTCTGAAATAGAATCTTGATTTCCAAAACTACATGACTCTTCGGCTCCAACAGAATTGGTAGTGACATCAGAACTGGTCCAACGGTGAGAACGTAGAGATTCGACCATCATATCTATGTCACTATTACAAGCGTTTTGAGCCTGAGTCATGGCTTCAAGCATCTTTTCATAGTGATAGGTTCATTGTTTTGATGAAAAGATGAAGAATTGTCTTGGAAGTAGTAGTGAAATTGTGAGTCCATCAGATTTTGGGATTTGTGTTTGGACTCACGCATACTCATTTCCATAATTGATGGTTTCCTATTTTGGACGGGTGGAACTGAGTATGAATCTTGAAAATACTGTGGACTAGGTGGAGAAGGAGGACAAGGTGGTTGGAAATTATGTCGGGGGAGGTGAATCCCCACTGACTCGGTGAAGAGTTAAAATCATTATGGAAATTATAGTTATTAGATGGGGGGTATGGGTCATATTGATTCGGATAAGACCAATCTGACACACTAGGTTGGTCAAAGTTATGATATGCCGGGTTGGTAATATCCGAAAATGAAGTCGGTGTGTAATATGGATTATTATTGTAGTTGAAAAAATTATTATTGTAGTCCATATCACACAATAGAATACAAACAAAGAAAAACAAACAATAAACAAACAAAAAAGAAAAAATTCTAGCCTAAGTTAGGGTAGACTTAGGACCTAGACGACTCCTAACTGGTTAGACTGTCCACGGGAGGTCTAATGTAGACTTTAACCACAAGCTAATCAGCCAGGTCAGGACAAGGTTGGTGGGAGGTTTTCCGTCAAAGACGTTCCTTAATTAAATAACCACCAACCTTCGGCTTTCGGCCCTCAATCCCTTTCCTAGACACTGATTTTGCAGGAGTTAGATTCCAACATTTTTCCCCTTAGGATAATCTCCTAATTGAGTCCGAGATGTCCCTAGGGCCAACGTCTACTCAATTTTAGTTAGGCTTGGGTTAGTGAGTGCTTGAAATGTGATTTTTGGGCTAAGGATGGGTGATTAAATCCCCACCTTATCTTGTTAATGGTTAGTGCCCTTAAGATCAATTTGTGCAAGTGTACAAGATATGTAAGATTCACTCAAAGCGATATAAATCAACCAAGAAGTGAGTCCTATGCTAAATGCAATGCATACGTACCTTGCTCCAGCACTCTTCAACAGTAAAAAATAAAGGAATTAAAAGACACGTGCCTAAAATGCAAATGTCTAATCAATTTTTTATCTTTTCAACAAATATTTTACTGTTGATTATTAGCAGGCTTATGTTATGGCATATAAGAAAAATTAAAGTTGCAGCAAACTAGAATTTGTAAACTAAGCAGCCCTGCAAAAAGCTGTTAGTAGTCAACTCGTCCTTGCCGCGGATCCGCGGCTTTTGCCGTGGAAACGCGGCAATTCAGAGGGCCCTTGGTCTCTGCTTTTTGGAACAGAGACCCAAGGCCACTTGTATGTCAATGCAATAATAATTTTCTGCTTTGCTTGCCCTGTAACCTGCAACAGAGAAGAAAATTCGTTTAGTTCTAAAAAATTTGCAATAAAAATTCAGATTTCAATAAAAACCGTTTTACCCTCCCCGGCAACGGCGCCAAAATTTGATTGAGGCCAAACCTGCACACAAAATACGAAATTAGAGAACTTAAGAAAAGAAATATGCAAGTGCTCAATTCTTCCGCTATAGCAAGTGGCTATGCGGGTCGTGATCCACAAGGAGAGTTTGCGATGGAAGCTTTACGGTTCTTTATTGAAATCGTTAAGAATAAAAGCGAAGGTTCTTCTCTGTTTTTAAGTTAAGAAAAAGTGAAAGAATTATGTTATGTTAGAAGAGAATGAAAGATGAAGAAGGTGGAAAATCAGAGAACAATAAAAGCGACTATGTACAATGAAGTGGAGAAGAAAGAGTTGGAGGAGATGGTTGGTGATCTATACTAAAGAAGCAAAAGAAAAGAAAGAAAGAAAAGTGTAGAAATACTTACCTAGGTTGAGTGATGACTTACCTGGAAACCGTTGCATGTTCTACCTTTGCTTCGGAGGCGTTCAACGCATAGATCATAAGCTCGAGCTCAGTCCCCGTGCACATTATATCGTCAAGCCTAGCAAGAACGAAGTGATGCGGATCTTGGAAGAGGAGAACGTCTTCATGAACTATCGCTGGCTCTCACGTAGCTTAGTTATACGTGCTTTGAAATTCACTTGTACACTCAACAAATACAACCAAGGTAAAGTAGAAGAGGAAGAGGAAAGCAAAACAAATATAAAGTAAAGCAGAATAGAAAACAAACAAAGCATTTACCTTTATTACTTGCTGAGACAATGAAAGAAAGTAGTAGGGTACATCGTCGGTGTCACTCTCAACATCAGCCCCTCTCTCTTACTTACATGAATCTTCTTCTAGCCTAAGTTACATACAAATTACATAATAAGAAAAGAAAAACCTAAACTATAAAGAATTAAAACTAGGCTAAATCCTAATCTGCATTTACCCTCAATTTCAGCACAACAATTGCCCTTTTATAGGCCCAAAACCCACAACCAGAATCCGGGGAGGTCGGGGGAGCAAACGCTCCCCCTAACTCCCCAAGATTACCGCGGAAACGCGGCAAAAAGCCGCGTTTCCGCGGCCAGGGTGTGGCCAGGTGGCCACACCCTGTTGGTGGGTCTCTCCGGGGTTTCTTCTTCTGGCTTTATCCTTTGTTGGTTTTGTCGTTTAAGCTCCGGATTCTGACGAAATGACCTTGGATTCTTGGCTTTAACCTCGATTCTGAGAGGATTCTTCTAACCGGTTTCAACCTCATGATTTTGCCCTGATTTTGTGAGTGCGAATTAATTCTGATTTAATTCAGAATTCTGGTGGGCTTTTGGGCTCATTTCTCTTCATCTCCTTAAGGATTGGGCCTGCAAATAAATTAAACAAATAATTAGGACAATGCAGGCTTTTATTCTAAAATAAGTATGGAAATGTGACATTAAATATGCAACATTAGCAACCAATCATCTTCACAGAGTCAATGGGGATACAATACCCCTGAGCATATTGTCAACCACCTTTTCAACCATTCTCTTCATATACTTCTTTTACTACACCAACAATGTTTCAGTCCTCAAATGATCCATTCGATGGGTTAGAAGAAAAAGTGGATCGTTTGCAAGGTTTAATGAATGAGCAAATTTCTAGACTTTTAAACATTCTTGAACTAACCAACCAAGTTTTTAGGAACCAAGAATCATTATGTCTAGAAGACCTTGATCAAAACTCAATTTCAACACATCAATATGAACTTGATCAATCCCAATCCTTGGACAAATTGGCTAGTTTTAATTTCAATGAGATTGAATTAGATTGTGAATGTGAACCCGATCCCCAACTTTGCGATTCAGTTTCCATCTTCGAATCTATATTGACTCCGGTATTCTTACCCAATTTGGACCAATTTTCTGAGCCAACATTTATTCCCGTACCCATAGATTTTGAAATTGAATCACCAATTTTGGATAGTCACATTCCATTGATGGGAAAAGAATGTGAATATCAATTCTTGGACTTGGACTCACGCTTGAACCAAAACTAACTCTCGAACCCCACGTCAATTTCCCAAGTTTGTATTGGTTCCTGAACCTATCATTCTTGAGTCCAAGTCAACTATTCTACCAAGTCACATTCTTCTGTTGGACATAGGTATAGACCATGATGACTCTGTGATGATTTTTCGGACTGGTCATGTAAAGGAAGTAAGTTTCACGATAGGATCTTCCATGATCCTATTCATACTGGGGACTGTAAACATGTAAATAGAAAAGAGGTCAATAAAGGTAGGTTCCGTGAACTACCACATTATCTTGTTGGGTAGCAACGCTTGGCCCAATCAGACCACCACCGAAACCACCCCCTAAGGTAATATTTTCCTTCCCTTTTTTCTTTTCATGCATACATGCATTCATTAATACATTGAGGACAATGCATGAGAAGGTATGGGGGGAGGATTTACTAACATACTAACATAGGTAGATACTAACTAAAAAAATAAAATTTTTTTTAAAAATTTAAAAAAAACTTTTTGAAAAAAAGAGAACAATATTTTGACTTATCTTTTGAAAGAAATCTAAGTTAGTCTTAAGAATTAGGAAAATCATGATTAGAATTTCTAAAAACTTGGTCAAAATAAAATAAATTGTTGAATTTTTAGTATAGAAAAAAAAAATTGAATAAGTAATTAGTCTTGATTTTACCTTAATGAAATATGCATACCTAATACACTTACACATCTAGGATTCTAAGACAAAGACTCTTGTGCCCTATTAAAAAATAATACTAAAAAAAGAAATTCACTAATTAAGCTGGATACATGTGCCTCAAGAAGCATCAGTATTCACGCCTAAAGGTGATTTTATAAATAAAGTCCTTAGTTTTGTGGCCTAGTTCACTCGAATCCTTAAGTCCGTGGGGTGTTTTCTCACCCGGTGCCCTAAAACCAAACCAGTTTGGGAGCCACCGACTTTAAGTTCGCTACATGAGTAGATTAGAAAGCTTAAGAAAACTAAAAAATATTATATGTACTAACACATCTAATAGTCAATTAGTTAGGTATGATGGCCTCAAGAAGCCTTGATACTTACACGAAAGAAAATTAGATGAGTTATACATATTAAAAAAGAGAAGAGAAAATAATAATAAAAAAAAGGGGCATGAGAGTCCAAGTTAAAGAATTCCTAGTAAAAGATTCACAAGGAAGCATATGACTTTTGGTAACGAAAAAGACTACACAAAAATTCAATTTTGATTTCTTACCTAAAATAGATAAAAATTTATTATAAAAGACTAAGTTTAAGAATGAATAAAAATGATAATCCTAAAACTTATAGACTACTTAGTCTCTTCAAACATATTTCGAATATTCTCCTTTTTATGGATTTTGTGTGGTGTAATCCGCTGAAAACCCTCACGAGATAACACTCATCCTCTAGGGTAACCTAGAGGTTTAACGGCTTGTTGCACATGCTAAGTGCAATCGTGATGCCTACGAAAGTGAGTTAGGATATATTAGTTTTTCTTCTCTTATTCTTTTTGATTTTTACTCGAGGACGAGCAAAAAGATAAGTGTGGGGGTGTGATAGGTAGTAAAAAGTGCATATTTATCACCACATTTACTATCATATTTCCATATTTATTCTTTTAATTTGCACTATTACTAATGTTTTATTATTTAATGTGTGCAGGCCTTGAGAAATTAAAAAATAAAGAAATAAAGCCTGAATGAAGCCCAAAAGCCCAAAAAGCCCATATGCAAAAATTGTAGTAATTTAGAAGTTTCTACATTATCTAACCTAATCTAAACTTGGATTTTAAATTCTTTATTTTAAATCTAAGGGAGGAAAAGGAAGGATAAGATAGAACTCCTAATTGCTAAAAGAGGAGGAAAGGATAAGATGAGATGAAGTTCTACTCAACCAGGTTGCTTGCACCACAAGATGAAGATAAAGGAGAGAAAAATTCGGATTCTTACTGTACACGTTTTAGTATTTAGATCATAACTTTTGCTACAGATATTCAAATCCTATAATTCAAGATGCTTCAGAAAGAAGACTTGAAGGACTACAACTCTTATGTTGATCAAACGTTCCAGTTCAGTCAGCAGATAAGCCATATTCGGTGATCAACATGATAACAAGTTGCAGGACAGATTTGAACTTCTATGGATAAGTCAAAACAAGTTTGGAGATAAAAGAAGAATTCAAATTCAGAGATATTTTTGCACCTCTTATCTTCATACACTTCTTATCCTTATCCTCGGTTTCTCCTATAAATACCCCTGCATAGCACAGAGGAAGGGCAGATTTCAGAAGCTCAAGTGCAGAAACGAGCTTAGGTTTTTTTTTTTTAGATTTTCTCTTTATTTGTAGTTTGTAACTTAGGTTTTTTTTTAGTTTTCTTTTATGTAATTTTTTTTTACTTTTTCTTTATGTAACTGAGAGGAGAGACGAGTTTTATGGAGAAGGAGATCAAGCTGTACTGAGGTGACATCGGTGTAAGTAAGTCTTTTCTTCCATTGTTATAAGAATCGAATCGAAGTTTCTGTTTATTCTTTACTCTTGTTTTCGTTTATTTTTCTCTGATGTGTTTGTAATCCAAGTGAACTCAATAGCCTCGAGACTGCTTCGCCTTTGCAAGTGCTCTTGATGGCCTATGGTGATGAATAAACATTCTTTGTCAGTTTAGCTCGCCTTTTATTCGTAGTGTAAATCGTGAATGGGAAGATCCTATACGCCATGCTTGATTGCCTTCAAAGATAAGGTAAGTCGTCACAATGAATCCCAGGTATATGAGCACTGAAGAGGTAAGTAATTTTTAGGTTATTTTTCTTTTCTTTATTTCTTTAGTTTAGATCACCAACACCAACAACACCCAATTCAATTCCTTGTATATAATCTATTTTCCATCTTCTTAATCTACCATCTTCTTCCTGATTCAAACACTTTGTAACCTAAAAGAGAACTTACTAAAAAAGCTTCCATCGCTAGTCCCTCACTGTGGATCACGACCCGCATAGCCACTTGCTATAGGGGTAGAATTGAGTACCTTGCACATCCTATTCTTAGATCTGAAATTTTGTATTCTTGTGTGCAGGTAAAACCTCAATCAATGACTTATTGTGATGAAAAAGGAATTAAGCATGAAATGTCATGTCCTAGAACTCCACAACAAAATGGAGTAGTTGAACAGAAAAATAGAACTCTTCAAGAAATGGTTAGGACTATGATAAGTGAATATGGGCTCCCTCAATACTTATGGGCCGAGACCGTAAACACCGCATGCTACATATCCAACCGTATTTATTTACACATTTGTGTAAAAAAATACTTTCAAAACTTCTTTTGAAATTTATCATTTAAGAAAACTAAAAGTTTCATACATTAAAGTTTTTGGATGCAAGTGTTTTGTTTTGAACACCAAAGATAATTTGGATAAATTTGATGCTAAGGCTTATGAAGCAATCTTTGTTGGCTATTCTAGTACTAGCAAAGCATATAGAGTGTTCAATAAATCATCTCGTATTATTGAAGAATCTATGCATGTTAAATTTGAAGAATCTAATGTTATGTTGAGAATGTTGTAGAGATTGACTCATTAGGTGAAGACATGGAGAAAATATCCTTGAAGGACTCACCCATCCAAGAAGACAAGCAAGTACTTATTAGTGAAGTTCAAAAGGATGAAGTGGAACAATCACAACCACTTTCTAAAGATTGGAGATACGCCTCAAATCATCCCAAAGATCTCATCATAGGTGATGTATCAAAGGGGGTAACCACTCGCTCCAAACTCCATGATTTGTGTGGGCATTATGCATTCATATCTCATTTTGAACCCAAAAACATCCTCGAAGCCGAGGGTGACTCATATTGGTTGCTTGCTATGCAAGAAGAGCTCAATCAATTTGAGCGCAACCAAGTTTGGTACCTTGTTCTAGACCCCATGATAGACCAATAATTGGTACTAAGTGGATTTTAGGAACAAGTTGGATGAGTCAGGAAATGTTGTTAGGAATAAGGTTAGGTTAGTGGCCCAAGATTACACTTAAGTTGAAGGAATCGACTTTGAGGAGACTGATTGGTAGTGAAAGTGCATTTTTATCATCATATTTACCATCACATTTTCATATTTATTCATTTAATTCTGCACATTTATTAATATTTTGTGATTTATTGTGTGCAGGCCTCGAAATAATAAAAAGAAAGAATTAAAGCTTAATGAAGCCCAAAAGCCCACATTTGAACCCAGTGTAAAAGTGCAAATATCAGATTGTCAAAGTGCAAATATACAAGGGCTAAAGTTGCAATTATTAAAGTTGAGGGAAGGATAGAATTCTACCCAACCCTAAACTCTTGCAGGATGAGCATAAAAGCCAAAGATGAGAAGGAAATTCGTTTAAAAGAGATTGGGAGAATTCAAAATCTAGGTAACTTGATTATCAAGTTACATCGAAATCCAATATGAAGAGCCAAAATCATACTTCCAGAAGCTGGCGCCCAAATGGACGGACCAGGAGAGGCCACGCGCCAAAGCGCGTGGCCAGAAGCCACTAAAGTGCCGCGATCCGCGCAAAAGCGCGGCATTCTGGATGAGTTAGAATCCCAGATTTCGTGGGCAAGTTCATCCAGGACTCCTCGGCCTTCTGCACCTATAAATATCTCCTGCAGTGCAACGTACAGAGTTGTCCAGAGAAGAGCCAAGGGCCAAAGTTAGGGTTTTTAGGTTTTCTTTCCACCTTTGTATATTTTTTATTTTCTTTTTGTAAAAGCTGAGAGGAGATGATGTATTCATGGAGGAAGGGATCTCTTGTACTGATGGTGACAGTCGGTGTAAGTGTTATTTTTCCACCATTGTTTAATAATCGAATCAAGGCTTGTTTTATTTTATTCTTGTATTATTCTAGTTTCTTTATTCTTATTTTAATCTTGTATCTACTTTCTCTATTTGTTCTCTAATGTCTTGCCCACCATGAGATCCAACTGCTTCGAGAATACCTAGCCGAAGAAGGAACCTTGACGGCCCATTGGCGATGAACAGGTCTTCATAGCTTGTTTTTCATTTCGTAGAGTAGATTAATAAGGCGGACGATCCCATAAGCCGTGCTTGTACACCTTCCAAGAAAAGGAAATCATCGCAACGGTTCAAACGGCAAGCAGACTAAAGAGATTAGTTTTCTTTCTTTTTCTTTCTTTCTTTTTTGTAGATTAAATACAACTCATCTCCATATTCTTTTCTACCACCCATTGTAAATACCACTTCCTTTCTAACTTAACAATAAAAATAAAAACTTTAGAGAAACTTGCTTAACGCTTCCATCGCAGTCCCTCCCTGAGGATCACGACCCGCATAGCCCTGCTACCGCGGATTAGAACTGA